>JARHVA010003737.1:887500-1067500 GCA_037957365.1 Torreya grandis
CACCATGTACATGAAACACATGTGGTTCTCTGGATCACTACTAGCAAGACTTACTAGTTTATCCAACATGTGCTTTTAGTGAAAATGAGCATCATTTGAAGAAATGACATTCAAAAAAGAGAGGAATGATGATGGTTTTAGTATAATATGTATTGATAAGCCACACTGGTGACCATGATTTACCACTCCAAAAAATCAACAAGATAACATTACCACACATAGTGGAAGATAGTCCTAGTCTATATCTACTCCACCTATTAACAAGGCACGACACAAAGAGCCTCATGAAAATAGGTATCATGATGCTCAAAAATATAAAATGTGCTCTAATATACTATGAATTTGGTAAGGGAATTACAAGGTGAGATCTAATTTATTAAAGACCATGATGTTGCTCAATGTTGTGATATGCACAAATCCATAACTCCCTAAAATACAACACATGATGACTTTCAAGAGATTTTCAAGAACTTATTGGATGAGGATATTATACCCCTGTTACATAGCTATATTAAGTAATAGATGTCAAGGCCTATTGAGGATCATTGATTAAACCATGCTCAATGATAATATACTCCCATCCCCACTATCTCGCAAGAGGAGAAATAAATATTGGTGAATGTTTCCATTGATAGATGGGTGATCTAGGACATTATAGTCAACACTAGCTTTGAGGTTAGTGTCCTCACAAAGGATTCATGGTGAAAGATAGCTAGCCAAACCTTACAACCTTCACCCCATGTAATGTTCATGGCCAATAAGCTTGTTGACTAATTTTGACCTCTAAGGTCAAAATGTCAACCCCTATAGATGAGAATTTTTATTCATTTCTTTATAACCTATTTAAAATTATTTGCACACCTTATATGGTCTCTAAAGGGTCTTTCTAAAGATTTATTAACATTGATTAAGGTTATTTTGGAGAAATTAAGGTAATACTTTAACTTTGTGTAGTAGCCTAGTCATGTCATGGAGTGATCAAACTTGGTCAAGTGGTCCCATAGGTCCTTAGGTGTTATTCAAGGTCATTTCATGTATGAATCACCTTTTTAAAACATTTCATTCATGTTTGGAAACTTTAAAGTTCTTATGTGGACTTTAAGGTAGTGTTTTATAAGGAAAAAGGTGATTTTTGCCAAAATTTATCTATATTAAAGATCCCCAAATTAATAATCCATAAAAGACACTTTTCAAGGACCTCAAAGCAGTTATATAACTTCCATTTATGTCAATATGTCATAAAATGGTTAGAATCTTGAATTTTAATACTTTAGAGGGGATTTTTGGCACTCTTATGGACTTATTGACTCACTTCCAAGTGAAAATAGTTTACCAATGTCCTTTTAGATTCTAAAGGCTATAATCAAGATGGAAAAAAATTTTAAGTCTCAAAATTTTATAATACTCTTTCTTTCCCATCACCCTCTTCATAAGCTCACAAGGGAAAAATTTAAATGGATGATACAAATAGAGGAGAAAGAGTTGAGTTTTAAATTTTTTTTCTAGAGGATGGGGTCCTAGTAGGCTTCTATTTTATGTCAATATTTTGTATATTAATCCCATCTTATTTATGAAAAAAATTTAAGAGTGATAGGAGGTCACTATGCCTTGTCCATTTAGAGAAGGTCTGATGTTTTTTTTTTAATTTCTTTATCTCATAATTCAATGAAGGATAATGGTTTTTGTGGGATTTTTTCATAATTCAAATGTATCCTTTCATTTTTTTTTCATAAACCAATTAAAATTCATGAGATGCCTTCATCAAGGAGAAACATGTCTCAAGTGTATGGAATGTATCACCCTTGCTGCAAGTTTTGGTTAGTCTGAATGGTTGACACCCTCATAATTTTATAAATTAATAAGTATTTATTGAAAAACCTTCAATATTAGACCATAAATTTTACCTCCCTATATAAATTATTCTTGGTGACTAAATCCTTCAAAAGGTGTCTTTTTCTTGTATTTGGGAAACATGACATAATTCATTAACAATCCTATACAGACATGATTTACAATCTTGGCCAAAGTGATAATGAGTATAAATAGTATAATAAGATGGATAAAAAATTTATAAGGTTATAATCTCAAGGTAAATATCATGAATCTCAATGCACTCTCCAATAAGGGGTTTAGGCAAGTTTATTCACTTACAGGTTTGCAGACATGTAGGTAAACAATTATAAGGCCTAGGATTTAATTTGAAATTATTTAATACATATAAATGTTTTTTTAAGACACATTGACACTAGTTTGACACTAAATGGTCATATTTAATATCATCAAGAAACATGAATGAGTGAAAGAAAATCCAATGCCCATGCATAAGCCTTAAACATGAGTTGATTGTTTACACAATTCATACATGTGAATGGACAAGTTTGAAGTGGTAAAATGTTTTTTTATGAGTTCTATGATTATTAATATATGATAAATTATGACACAATATTTTATACAATAATCAAATTTTCAAAGGACCTAAGAGGTTATCTTTATAGCCTATGTAATCAAAAGGCAAGCCTGCTTGTCCTATACTTGTGGGTCCTCATTTTGGACTAAAAACTAATTGTATTTACAACATGAAAAATATCAAATCATGACACATGAATAATTTCATGAGAGATAATTCATATATCAATAGACATCTAACTAACTTAAGAGCCAAAGTAGTTGAAAACTAGTCTAGAGGCTTAGGCACTCACATACAAATTTGAGTTTGAAGACAATAAGGTAGATTTTGATGATGATATCAAAGAGCTAACATAATTTTTGAGATGTAAAAAATTAAAATTAAAATTATTTTTGAGTGATTTAGTGTGCCATTATGGATTGGAGAAACTAGGTTCAAGACCTCATTTTTAGACTTTTCCCTAAGTAGCTACTTACAACCATGTACTAAATATGTATAAGGAACAAGTGAGTGTGTGATGTTTTGGATATTTTTAGGAGGTTAAAAAATCATGATAGTGTATCAAATTAATTTATATTCTAATTTATTAAAAATGTAAGTCTTAAAACCTAAAAAATGCACTTAGACTATCTTATGACCACTTACAGGTTTCTTTGGTAGGTAGACAAGTTGGTCATAAACTTGATAAAATGCATAGTGATTGGTTTGGGTTTTGAGGAATAGATGAACAAGTTATAGTATAAATTTGTAATTCAAAATGATTAGAGATAATTTTTAGACAAATATCATCAAATAAAATTCTAGAAAACCTCACATGCTCAATCAAATGGTACCTACAAGTCTGTTAGGCAATGCATCTTGATTTCAAGTTAGAGAGTAGACAAAGTGTATATGAAAAGAATTAGGGTTTAACTAAAGTTAATGGATAGGTAAGTGAGACCATTTAAGTTCAAATGAAGATGAAAAGGAGGTATGAAGTAATGAACAATGAGACTGGTCAAATTAGAGATATAAACCCTTCCTACACAGTCATTATATACAAGGTCTGCCTACTTGGTAAGAGAAACTTTTTGGTTTAGAATGAAGAAAGGAGGACTGAGGGAAAGTAAAATATTTTAAGATTATTTCATGGTAATAGGATAACTCCATAAGGCCCTTGTTGGCCAAATTTGTCCCACATACCAAGCTTCTACCCATATGGATCAGGTTGTTAATGGATGAGTAGATGGAAAAAATTTCTAGATGGAATGAGTGATCTAAGGATATCATTTTACCCACAAATATTTTGAAACACTTTAAGTTCACTTAAAATGTAAATTTTCATTTTCTAAAGGATAGGTCTAGAGTTGTAGATAAGGATTCAATTAGTGTTAGAAGTTTTTCAATGATGTTTCTAAGGAAACTAATAGATGATATTGATGATATGGACATGTTTTACATACCCTATGGGGTGTAAAGAGTGCATTGAATGACTATGGAAGTGCATGGCATTCATCTAGTTCTTCATTGTGTTCATCTTGACATTTAGGATCTAATGGCATAAATTCTAAGTAGGGAGTTTTCTAACATTATCATTACCACATGTGGATGAGTTAGGGAGAATTAGTAATATTGTTGTGATCATATTATTCCCAAGAACATTTATGTTAAATTTCAGGCCATGCATCTAAACATGATAAAATTTATGCATTTTGAAGGTTGGCTCCTCAAACAAAATTCACTAAGTTTCCATACTTAGCCATTTTCGACCATGATAGGTACACAAACATCATGAAAAAACACACAATTTAATTTAGTTGAAAATTTTGTAAAAACACTTAGAAATCTCCTAGAGCCATTATATCAAGTGGGAATAATGTTTTTGGTCTTAGGAACATGTCCAACAAATTTGGTCCAACTGTGATTTTTTGTTCTTTAAGATATTAATCTTCAAAGTTGATCAAATAATGGGATGCATTCATGTAGATATGGACTTTAAGCCACAAAAAAAATCCATTAGAGATTAAATTTCATGGTCTAATGGATTTTAAATATGTTTGTGTAGACATCAAATGATGTTCATGTGGATGTCAAGTTTAAGACTCGATAAATAGTCATTTATTTTCAAACCAAAGTGGATGCAATGATTGGCATTCATTCATACCAAAGAAGATCAACAGAGCAATATGAGTTAAAATTTAAAGGATATTTAGAGGTCAACATGCGGTACAAGCATGTGAGGCTACATACTAATAGAAAATCTTGAGAACTAAAGTGTAATTAACATGTGGCACCAACTTAGATAGAGTTGACAAGTCAAGGGTAGGATCGATGCCTCTCACTCAATTGTATAGATGAAGATCCACAATGTGAAAAAAATTCAAAATTTCAATATTCCAAGTCATGATCAACACCAAATAAGCAAAGGAGATCTTGGGACATTTTGATGAAAGTTGATAAGGTATTTCTAAACTTGGGGAAGGTAAAAACAAAGGAACCTATCTCAAGATTGATCCAAACTAGATGGACATCATGAGATATATCATCACCATTAAGGCTCCATAGGGAAAAAATAAGTCTTTCAAACGAATATTGAAAAAGGGTTGATAGTTTGAATTATGAAATGGGACTAACCATTTCTAGTAGAGCTCCATGGAGGCAAAATGGGTCTTTTAGACCTAATATAGACAAAAGGGGGTGGTAGCTTATTATCAAATCAAGAACATGCACCTATGAACTTACTTTATCGATAAAAAATATAGGAAAACTAATAATATTAAATTGTTTTTCTATTTAGAAGATGGACCTATGATCTAAACATGAAGATATAGTAGATATGTGATTAATGCAAAGGATCCTCATCCTTTAGCATGGCCATATTTTTGACAAACATCCACTTAAAATGCACAAAGCCATGTTTCTATTAGAACAATGAGCATAGATTTTTATCCTCAAGTGAGAGATGTCATGAAGTATCAAAGAAAAGGTCTAGTGTTAGGAAATATAGCTAGGGGCATTCAATGTGTCCTCATAATCTTTGGGGACTTTCCCACTCAATAAGCCATTGGTAGTGTCATGATTGATAAAAAATGATGGAAGCTTAAGTTCAATTGATGACCTAGGATGGTGTGTTCCCTCTCTAATGGCATGCTCCCACATTCTCTCTCTCTCTCTCTCTCTCTCTCTCTCTCTCTCTCTCTCTCTCATCTCTCTCTCTCTCTCTCTCTCTCTCTCTCTCTCTCTCTCTCTCTCTCTCTCTCTCTCTCTCATCTCTCTCTCTCTCTCTCTCTCTCTCTCTCTCTCTCTCTCTCTTCTCCTATATATCTTGGTCTCATTTCCCTTTGAAGGTGTTCTCATATTTTAGATTTTTTATCTTTCTAGGACAAGGATACTCATTAAGACTCTTGAAAAAGTGTGCTCATTTGATATGGTTAAATAATATGATGGACTCTTTGCATATCTCTTTCCTTCAATTAGTGATTAAGTATGATTTTGCATGATGAATTCATGAAGGAGAATATTCTTAGTTCATTTTCCTTCTACTTGCCTCCTTGAAGGTACTTTCAAGATATTTTAGGTCTAGATTAGTGTTCTACCTAAACCTCTTCTATGAAATGCTTATGCAATTAGTGAGATTGTGTGATCTATAGTTATCCTATGCTAATATAGTGTGGGTTCAAGCTTATATGAGTGTCCATTTAGCTTTGGTGCATCACCCTAGTTAATTTTAATAGGGCCCTTATCCTCTTTCTAGCCCTTTTCCCTATGAAACAATAGTTTATCATTAGTTTTAGGTGAGCATAAAGAGGAAGCCAACCTAATTCAGAGGTTCAACCTCACTATAAATGACACATAGTTTGGGTTTATTCCCATGTTGGACTAGGGTTTGATTAGGAGGGCATAAATAATCCCCTTGCTTAGCTAGAGTGCAATTCTAGTCTATAATAGTTTATGACATACCCAGTGGGACTAAGGTCCAAAAGTAGTAGAAAGATTTTTGGTGTTTTTCTTCTCCATATCAGCCTTTAGAAGCATTATACAAACATCAATAGTAACTATAATCATCTATAAATTGGTTTAAACAACCTAAATAAGTGCCTAATCATAGAAATATTATATGTTAAATCAATCATATTTTGATTAGTATGCTTATTCTTTGCCTCAACATCACACTTATCAAACAAATGATCTTTATCTGTTCCCCCCAAGTGGACCTCAAGAATATTATCATCCCTACCATAGAATTTTTCCTCTTCCTACCCCTGCATATGACCAAGGACAACCTCTTTTGCATTAAAATTAGTAACCTAATTCCCATTGTCAAGACTAGGCTTATCTTGTTACATCCTTGTCAAGAATCAAGTAAGCACTATCATTTTATGTTGAGTTGATAAAGGATATTGGTATGGGTTTGGATTTTTCTCCAATAATCCATATCAATTCTCTACAAGAGGCAAGGGGTTATCTTTTTCTAGTCAAGGATATGGTCAGTTTGTGAGGGTGAAAGGTGGTCAACTTATGAGAATAATAACATAACAATGATGATAAATATCATCTAGATTGTAGATAGTATATTGATGTCTTATGAGGATCATCAAACTCATTTAGAATAGTCTTATGTGTCCTTTCCTTTCCAAGAGCCTCAAGTTCAAACACCATTTCCCACTCAAGAACATGAAGCCCTTTCATCATAGAACTTCTCCAATACATTTGACCCTAGATATATCATTCCCTCACTTGTGAGGCCACCCTCTCATATAATGAAAGAAAGGGTGCCTTATCCCTACACATTTTCATCATGGAAATTAATTTAGGAAGGCACAAAGAAGAAAGAAGAGGTGTTGGTTGAGGAAGTCCAAGAAGCAGTCTTAGAAGAGGAGTTAGTTGTGCCAAAAGTAAATCAAGAAACCATAGCTCAACCCAATGATCTTGGTATACAAGATTTCCAAGACTATCTCTCCTTTCCTCGAGATCCATCAAGGAAGCCATTCAAATTCCCTAGGTGGAAGGCCACTCTTCTAACTTCAAGTAAGGTGAACTTCTTCACCCTCCCACCATCTCCCTCTTGGAGAAAGAACTTGTTTTAAAAAGAATAGAGGAGAAGCTTGTAGTTAAGGTTGAGCCTAAAGAGGAAAATGCAAGTGTCTATGATTAATATACTATGATAAGAATTCCACTTCATTCAAAAGTAGAAGAGTCAAGTTGTGATCAGACTTCTTAGCATGGATTTGATGAACTAGAACCTGAAGGTAGTATTGATGCCTTCATATTTAAAGGGGTATGTACCTATAATATGGATAAGAGCAAAGAAAATTTTGACGGGTCCCAAGATATTTCATTTGGTTTGGATACGAATGAACATGACCAAGGTGTAGATATTAAATAGTCAATTAGTTAGTTGATCATGTTGGAGAGGTGATAATGAATAATAAGATCAAGATGAAACATGACAATAGATGTACCATAACTTAATAGACTAGGGTAGAGATGCTAAAATAGCCTATACCTCCTCTAGAACATGAAGATGAACTTGCTAATCAAATTGAAGAAGCTGAACAACCTCAAAATGAATTATCCATTAAAGATAATATCGATGTCTTGAAAAATGAAAAAGAGAAAGTTTTGGAAAGGGTCAACCCTATATCCAATTTTAGACCAACTCAGTTGTGAAGGCATGGGACTCCATGCCCAATGTAATAAATAGGTAGATTGGTCTGGGTTATCAAGCATAACAGGCATGCTTCCTTAAGAGTCACTATAAATGTTGGCCAAATTTAACCCACATACCAAACTTTTACCCATATAGATTATGTTGCTAATGGATGAGTAGATGGACAAAAAATTTGGATGGAATGAGTGATCCAAGGATATCTATTTACCCACAAATATTTTGAAACATTTTAAGTTCACTTAAAGTGTAACTTGTCATTTTCTAAAGGATAGGTCTAGATTTACAAAGAAGGATTTAGGCAGTGTTGGATATTTCTCAATGATGTATCCAAGGCAATTGATGGATGATATTCATGATATGGACATGCTTTAGAGACCCTATGGGGTGTCAAGAGTTCTTTGAATGACTATGGAAGGGCATGGTATTCATCTAGTTCTTCATTATGTTCATCTTGACATTGTAGGTCTAGTGGTAGAAATTCTGAGTAGGTAATTTGATGACATTATCATTGCCACATATGGATGAGTCAAGAATAATTGTTCATATGGTTATGATCAGATTAGTCCCAAAAACATGTGTGCTAAATTTAAATCTATGCATCTAAGTGTGACAAAAGTTATGCATGTTCAAAGTTGGCTCCTCAAACATAATTTGCTAAGTTTCCATACTTAGCCATTTTTGATCATGATAGGAAATGAAGATGTCATGCAAAAACACATAGGTCAGCTCACTTGAACATTTTATAAACACAATTAGAAATCTCCTAGAGCTAGCAGATTAAGTTGGGACAATGTTTTTGGTCTCAAGAACATCTCTAGTAAATTGGGTCCCTCCACGATTTTTTTCGCTTCAAAACTTAAATCTTGAAAGTTAGTCAAATAAATGGGATGGGTTCACATATATTTTGAATTTAATCCACTACAAAAATCCATTGGATATTAAATTTTATGGTCTACAGGACATTAAATACATCTATGCAGATGTTAAATGATGGTCATATGGATATCAAGTTTAGGACCTAGTAAATAGTTATTTGTTTTCAAATCAAAGTGGATCCAATGATTGGCATTAATTCATACCAAGGAATATAAATGGATCAAGATAAGTCAAAAATTAAAGGATCTCAAGAGTTCAACATGCAACAAGCACATGAGGATGCATACTAATAGTACATCCTGAGAACTAACACATGATTGACAAGTCAAGGGTAGGATTAATGGTTCTCACTCGATCATATAGATCAAGATAAATGGTGTGATTAAAGGTAAAAATGTCAATAGTCTGAGTCATGATCAAAAAAAAAAAAGCAAAGGGAAAACTTGGGACATTTTGATGAAAGTCAATAAGGCATTTTTTGACCTAGGTAAGGTAAAAATAAAGGAACCTATCTCTAGCTTGATCCAAACTAGATGGATATTACAAGATCTAACATAACAATTAAGGATACATAGGGACAAAATAGGTATTTTATACCTAATATAGATAAATGGTTGATAGTTTGAATGATGAAATGAGATTAAGCATTGCCAACAGAGCTCCATGGAGGCAAAATGGGTCTTTTAAATCTAATATAAACCAAGGGGGTGGTAGCTTATTGTCAAATTAAGAACACGCACATATGAAATTATTTTGTGAATCAAAACTATAAGAAAAATAATAATATTAGATTGGTTTTCCATCTATAGGATGGACATATGATCAAAACATGAAATAGAGTAGATTTATGATTAATGCAAAGGATCCTCATCCTTTAGCATGGCCATAATTTTGACAAACAATTACCTAAAATGCACAAAGTCATGTTTCTATCAAAACCATGAGCATAAAGTTTTGTAATCAAGTGAAAGGTGGTGTGAATGATCAAAGAAAAGGTCTAGTGTTGGGAATTGTAGCTAGGGGCATTCAATACATCCTCAAAACCTTTGGGATCTTTCCCACTTAATAAGCCATAGGCAGTGTCTTGATTGATCAAAATGGGTGGTATCTCAAGTTTAATTAATGACCCAAGATGATGTGTTCCCTCTCTTATGGCATGCTCCCACATTCTCTCTCTCTCTCTCTCTCTCTCTCTATATATATATATATATATATATATATATATATCTTCTCTTATATATCTTGGTCTCATTTCCCTTTGAAGGTATTCTTAGATTTTAGATTTTTTATCTTTCTTAGATAAGGATACTCATTGAGACTCTTGTAAAAGTGTGTTAATTTTATATGGTTAAACCCTTCAAAATATTTTAATAACTAACTCTTGAAGTAATAGGATGGACTCTTTTCATATCTCTTACATTTGATTAGTGCTTAAGTATGCTTGCGCATGATGAATTCATGAAAGATAATCTTCCTAGTTCATTGTCCTTATAATTTCCTCCTTGAAGGTAATTTCAAGATATTTTAGGTCTAGATTAGTGTTCTATCTAAACCTCTTCTATGAAATTCTTATGCAATTAGTGATATTGTGAGGTTGTGTGAGCTATATTTATCTTAGGCTAATCTAGTGTGGGTTCAAGTTTATATGAGTGCCCATTTAACTTTGGTGCATCACCCTGGTTAACTTTATTAGGGCCCTTATCCTCTTTATAACCAATTTTCCTATGAATAATTAGTTTATTATTAGTTTTATGTGAGCATCAACGAGGAAGCCGACCTAATTTAGAGGTTCAACCCCACTATAAATGACCCATAGCTTGAGGCTATTCCCGTGTTAGAACAGGGTTTGAGTAGGAGGGCCTAAATAATCCCCTTAGCTAGAGTGAAATTATAGTCTATAACATCCCCCAAATACACCTAAAGTGAAGTAAATACTGGAAACCTTGTCTAGGCCTACAGGGCCTAATTCACACATAGGAAAACCTATAGTAAAATCATAAGAAAAAGTGATTTGAGAAATGTGAGATGAAATTATGAATACATTTATGAGTGTAATATGAAGGTAAAAACCTTGTAAAATCATCTAAAGGTAGACAAAACAAGTAAAGTTCCATTTAGGCTCTCAGAACCATCTCAATCTCCTCTAATGGGTGAATGCATTCTGAAGACCAGTCTTCTCTTACTTTTTGACACCATGAACCTATGCATGGAAATAAATGGAATTAATGTATGATAATTAGGTATTCACACTTTAATATTATTATATCAGTTGTTAGATAAGACCCATCACATTCATGAGTAAGGCCTAAGAATAAAAATCCCTCTCAAATGTACACTCAACCACCTAAGCGACACCAACTTTTGCTCATATATTTACCGACAAGGTGCATGGTGTAAAGTGGTATTTTAAGGTGGTTTAGGGGTATTTTAAATAAAATATTATGGAATTATGAGAGAGAGAAAAAAATGTTCTTTATAAACAATCTTTAAGAAAAGAACATGCCTAAAACCCTCCCATAACCCTAGTAGTGACTAGTTGAGAGAGATGAACCTATAAATCACATAAGATGACCTAATTCACTATATAAACATCCTAGACATTGTTTATGAATCGAAGTAGATTCTCCAAGTGTAATTTTTCTCTACTTTCAATTGAATGGACTACAATAAATGTAATATTTTGAAATATTTTTAGTGTTTTTCATGGGTTTTATATAGTTGGACACTTGAAAACTGTTGGGAGAGGTCATCTAAGATGTATTTCATCTATTTAAGACAATAAATATTCACACATCCTGAAAGTGATCAAACAAACTCCATTTTTCAAGGCAATCTTGAAGAGGCCTAAAATGAGACTAGGTTTCAAGGCCATTTCATGGTTATCACACTTCCATAGGGTCTCAGGGCTTAAAATTTGACATGGAGTTTAGTGATAGGTTGGGGAAAGTGAATCACATGATTTTGGGTAGTTCCACACATGTGGGAGAGGTTTGGAGTAGAAAAATAGTCTTATAGGTAAAGAGGCCTAATTGAGGAGAAAGGTAGAAAAAGGCACTTTCACTTATTCTCACAACCAAAAACTTGGAATGAATTTTTAAATACATTTTGGGTCCTAAAATATTCCCTTCATTTATCAGTACCATTTGTAAAATTCCATACACAAGGAGGTTTACATGCTTTTAGGGCTACAAGGAATGAGGCCAAATGAGGCCTTTTAGTGTAAAATGAAATCTTGGGGGTAGTTTGAGACTTTTAAATGAGTTATTCAAGGTATGATATGATGTTAATATCCCATACATGGATATATAATTAATTGAAGAAGATGCATTCAATTTTTAACACTTGTTAGCAAAATTATCATAGTGAGACAAAGAGACTTCTAGACACCGGGCAAGAGAATGAAATGATTTGTCAAATAGAACCTATAGAGATTAGTTAAAAGGTGTCAATATTAGAGAAAATATATAAAATAATATGATCTAACCATTAATAATTTCACTTTTTGTTACACAAGTCAAGGCAAAGGTGTCAATCTAAGTCAAACTTCCACGCCATTTATAAGATGATAGAATCTTCAAAAGAGCACATGTGTTTTTGAGGAATCGATGGGGAATTTTCATACCTTATACTTTTTTTAACTCCTTTTGGACACTTCTCTCTCTCTCTCTCTCTCTCTCTCTCTCATCTCGCTTTATATATATTGAGCCTTGAATGGCTAATTTTGTATCCTCCACCTAGGTATGGTGAAGCACTACCCATTTTTAGCCTTTGATCACTAATAATAATAATAATAATAATAATAATAATAATAATAATAATAATAATAATAATAATAATAATAATAATAATGTTTTACCTTCTCCATGGATTAGTTTCAATTTGCATGCTTGACTAGTTGATATTACTAAGTAATAGTCTTGATTTATTGGCATGCCTATCCTTATTTAACATTTATGTTCAGTTTGGAATCCTTTTTGTTGGTCTCTTGAAGTTTAAAAGTTAGGTGTAAGTTTTTAGTGAGTATAATTTTTAATAGTTTCATGTCATGACTTCTTGAATAGTCCTAGCTCAAGCACTCTTTAGAAACTTTATGAGAAATATTGATGTAGAGAGGTAGATTTGGAGTAGTGTCATGTGTAGGTTAATCTCAGGTTTGAAGTGCATTTATAGCTAGTTGGTAGTGGTGAAATCATATTTGGTGCATAACCTCCATTAGAGTATGTTCCTCTCCTTTTTCTTAGCAAGTGGTAGATTAATGTTTTGTCCTACGTGATTCATCAAGGGGAGCTAGCCCTTCAATCTAGAGACACATATCTCCCATAGGTTACCCCCAAATTGAGAGATGTTTCCATATTACATCAAATTTAAGGATGTTGGAGTAGACCTCAAGGTGAAAATTTGATTGATAATAGTTGTAGTATTCCTGATGGGACTAATGTCCAAAGTTTTATAAGGATTTTTGGTGTTATTATTCTATATATCAGCCTTTGGAGGAATTCAAAACATCAATGGTGACTTTGTGCATGATCAGTTGGTTTTATCATCCTAATCATTTATTCAAAGTAAGTTGTGTTTCATTTCATTATCTTGACGAGGTTGTTATGGATAAGTTTGAAGTAGATTTTAATTTCATTCAAGTTGGTGAAGCTCCTTAATCCTATAATATTCCCTATTAGTCCTATAATGAACCTTATTGGTAATATGATGGTTCATATTAGTCTTATAGTACTCTTTACCAGCCTACTTGGTATCCCAACTACATATGTCAATAGCCTTATAAGTCTTGTCACCATCATTACTACTAAGAACTTCACTCTTCATATCCTTGTGAGCCATATCAGTCTTATGATTAGCCTATATTATCCCTATATGGCTATGATAATGCTTATGAACAACCCTATTTTCAAGCATGTTATCCTCCTCCTCCTCCCCCACTTCAATGGAGACCAAAGGACTAGATTTGTCAAGAAAGGTTTATTTAACTTCCCAATATAAGGAAATGATTGGGTGGTTTACAACTATATCTAATGATTCATTAGAGAGAAATGAGTTATTTGACTTTATATTCAAGAGAATGGTAATTTTTCAAATTCAAAAAATTAAACTTGATCAAGAGTTTCAAGAGCCCCTTTATGTTCCTTATCGGCCTTCCTATGTTCCTTATTCTCTTGAAAACATTGAATATCCTCAATTAGAACCTCTAAGAGATCCAATTAAATCTTTGAGAAAACCTACTAGTGTCAAAGTCCCAACTTAGAACCAAGTAATGAAGTTTTGGTAGAATCATGAGAAAGAGAGCCAAGTTCAAGAGATTGAATCCAAAGAAAACCTTGAGCCTATTCAAACCCCATTTTCCTCTCCTCAAGTACCTCAAGATAATCCATATTGGATATATATTCGATAAGATATTCAAAACAAAAAGGAGGTCTTAGTGGATAAGAGCGAAAATTAGTTTGCATCTATTTAAGAGCCTCAAGAAATCTATGAGAGGAGTGAAGTGATTATTGAAGAGAATGAAGTGTCCATTGCCCAAATCAAACTTTATTTCCCTTCAAGATTTCCTACAAGGATCCTTTATTCCTAAGGTCTCAAGTTGAAATAAAGCTCCTTCCCTCCCCATGCCCATTCATGAGCCACCCATCATACCTCATACTCCCTCTCCAACTCATGAACATGTTCATCATCCTCCCACTATCTCACATATTGAAGAGGAACATGTCCTATATGAAGAAAATGAAGAGGAAATTGTAAATGCAATTTAATGTTAAATCAAATGTAATGTAGATGATTCAAGTGATTTTGATGAGGAAATCCTCATTGCTACCCCACTTGGGGAAGAAAAAGGCATTTCAGATTTTAAGGATGATGTTCTTGGAGATGGTCTTGATGGTGTGCTTAAATAAAAAGATCTAATTCCATCCAACTTTGTTGAAGTTGTAGATGCTACTGAGGTTGAAATCTCTCTAAACAAGCAAACTAAGCTTTTAAATGATGTTGACATAGTTTATAATGAGTAATAAGATAAAATTAACAAAGTATTTTAATTGTATCATGACTACATAATAGAATTTGAAATTGTTATCAGTCCTATAACCCTTAAATATAAAGGGTAAGGTTATCTTCTAGTTGGTCTTGTTCATATTGATCAAAGAGAAGAGGACAAGGATGATTGGCAGCATTACCTTTAATCTCTTTAAGAGATTGAAATTCATTGTAAACATATATTACCTATTAAATATCATGATCATGAGGAGATTGAATAATATATGCTCATTGAGGATAATGATATAGCTTGGAGTGATTACACAAATCTCCTTGAATATATTGATGATATTACAACATCTAGTAATAAGTATCATGTCATTCAAGATGACATTGAGGCCAAAGAAACATGCTTAGATAGAGTATCATTTGATGAAGTTATAGTTAAGGAACATCATGAGAAGGATATTAAAGTGCAATAGAAATATATCTTCATATGAGACTATTTTGAATCTATCATTTCCTCAGTTAAGATCATGCCAAGAGGATTGGCATTCAAGGAAAGGATGACGAAAAAAAGACCAAGTCTCAAGAGACACCTTGCTTCATGCCATTATTCATCTCATGGAGTAAAAGATACTACAGGCTTTCCCTTTGATTTAGGAGGAAGGAGTTATTTTCAGTAGGTTGTATATAGTTAGTTTCTTTGTTGTGTTTTGTGTTCCCTAAGTTCTTATCTAGAACATGTATGTTTTTGCTACCTTTGCTTAGTGTGTGTTGTCTTTATTTTATGTGTTTGGAGGTCAAATTAGATTGTCTTATCATGGTCAAGGTCTAGTCAAGTCTGAAATTGAGTTAAAATGACTTCATTACCTAATAAAAGGATAAGGCCACTAGTCTATTTAGCATAGTAGACATGCTACCCCCATAAATTGCCAATTTGTTGACTAATTTTGACCCCCAAGGTCAAAATATCAACCCTTATAGGTGAAAACTTTTTATCATGTCTTAATAACCTAGTTCAATGTATTGTCATGCCTTATATAGTCTCTAAAGGGTCATTCTAAGGCCTTATTATCATTGATTAATGTTATTTTGGAGAAATTAAAGTAATACTTTGTCTTTGTGTGTACTATCCTAGTCATGTCATGGAGTGATGAAACTTGTTCAAGTGATCCCAGAAGTCCTTAGGTGTCCTTCAAGGTCATTTAATGTATTAGTCACATTTTTTAAACATTTCATCCATGTTTTTAAACTTCAATATTCTTTTTTGGACTCTAAGGTAGTGTTTTATAATGATCAAACAAACTCCATTTTTCAACATAGTCTTTAATCAACCTAAAATGAGACTAGGTCTCAAGGCCATTTCATGGTTCTCATAATTTAAAGGGTATTAAGGCCTAAAATTTGACATGGAGGTTTGTGATAGGTTATGGAAAGTGAATAACACACTTTTGAGTGGTTTCACATGTGTGGGAGAGATATGGAGTATAAAAATAGGCTTATAAGCAAGGAGGCCTAATTAAGGCTTAATTAAGGAGAGAGAAAGCCAAACAAAGGCACTTACACTCACACTCAGGACCTAAAACTTAGAATGGAGTTGTGAATCCATACTGGGTCCTCAAATATACATTTATTTTATTAGTACCATTTTAAAAATTCCCTACACAAGGATGTTTACATGATTTTAGGATTACAAAGATTGAGGCCAACTGGGGCCTTTTGGTGGAAAATGAATTCTTGGGAATAGTTTAAGACTTCCAACTGAGTTTTTAGAGGCTTGATATGATGTGAATAGTCCATTAGTGGAGATATAATGAATTATAGAATATGAATTCAAGTTTTGACACTTGTAAACAAAATTGGCCTAGTGAGACAAAGAGACTTCTAGACACCTAATAAGAGAATGAAGTGATGTGTCAAAGGGAACATATAGAGATTAGTTAAGAGGTGTAAAAATTGGATAAAATATTTAACTCAACTTGACCTAGCCATCAATAATTCCACTTGTCATTTCATAAGTCAAGGAAAAGGAAAGTTTTGAAGAGCAAGGCAAGGTGTCAAGCCAAGTTTTAAACTTCCATGCCACTTGTAGGAGGAGAGAATATTGAAGAGAATGAACTTGTATTTGAGACATTAATTAGGTAATTTCATACCTTATTCTTTTTATAACTCCTTTTGGATGCTTCTCTCTCTCTCTCTCTCTCTATATATATATATATATATATATATATATATATATATATATATATATATATATATATATATATATATATATATATATATTGAGCCTTGATAGGTTAAATTTTTATCCTCCACTTAGGTATGGATAATACTTTCCCATTTATATCCTATGGTCAATAATAATAATAATAATATATTTTTACCTTTTCCATGGACTGGTTTCAATATGCATTCTTGACTAGTTGATCTTACTAGGTTATAGTCTAGCTTCCTTGGTATGCTTGTCCTTATTTAAAATTCATGTTTGGTTTGGAATTATTTTTGAAGGTCTTTTAAAGTTTCTAAGCGAGGTTTAAGTTTTTATTGATTTGTGTTTTAAATAGTGTCATGTCATGACCTATTTACTAGTCCTCTTAGATCAATATCTCTTCACAACCTTCATGAGAAACATTCATGTAGAGAGGAAAGTTTGGAGTAGTGTCATGTGTAGGTTAATCTCATGTTTGAAGTGAATTTGTAACTAGTTGGTAGTGGTAAAATCATATTTAGTGCATCCCCTCCATTAGATTAGGTTTCTCTCCCTTTGTTTAACAAGTGGTATATTAGTGTTTGAGCCTAAGTGATTCATCAAGGGGAGCTATCCCTTCAATCTAGAGACTCATCTCTCCCATAGGTCACCCATAAATTGAGAGATGTTTCCATGTTACATCAAATTAAAGGACACTAGATTATACCTCCTTAGGGTGAAAAATTGATTGATAACAAGACCCATGCTCTACCAATTGGCATTTTTCAAAATTCCACTATGGATATCGTCAAGGTTCTTTTCTTAAAGTCAACTTTAAATTTGTAGAATTGGTTGAGGCTAATGACTTTGTAGTCCTATTGGGTTGTCCATAGTGTTGTTCTAACAATGTTGATTTAAGATTCAATAATATATATCTCATATTTTAAAATATTGATAAGTGCATCATCATCCCATTAGAATAAACACATAGGCCCCCACATGTTGAACCTATTAATGTTTATGAAGATACTAATCACATATATAACATCCTAGGTCAAGGTAATGAATGTCATGATCCCATCCCCAATGGAATTATATGATGGACAGATGCATAGTTTCACTCTGGTACTATAAGTAATTCCTATGATTGATGGGCATAAGGTGTTTATGACCTTATTGGGAGAGTGTGTAGTTCCATTGGTAGTTGTGAAGACATGCAATGCAAGTACCACAAGAACCATAGGTTTGTTCATCTTATAATTAGGTAAGTCATGCATGGACCAATTATGGATACACTCCTTGAAAGGCTAGATGAATCTCCATAGTTCCATAGTCAAATGGAAGTTTGAGAGTTCATCTAGTGACTGAAGGCCTTATATGACTTTTATGTTGATCACATTCAATTATTTATTCACATTCTTGATGGCACATTAGTAAGGTAGTGATGAACTCATCATGAGTGTCTCCTTCATTGGGATCATGTATGTTCTACCTTACATCATCAATTTTATCATGAAAACCAAATACAAGGCACTATAAGCTATTGTGGTAAATGATCACTAGAAACTCACCTAGAGGTGTGTGAGGTAGTATGGTTGTATGATGAAAATAATATCTTTGGGTTCATGCATTTTATGGCACTTTATGCACCTGGGCCAGAGCTTGGTATGTTCATGAGGATTTCTATATACGTACCCATTTTTGGCACCTAATTAATGATAATATGGTTTTAAATTTATCTTATTAATATCCAAGGATGGATTTTTGCCTTATACTACAAGTAATGCATCAAGTAGTCATTAGTGACCCTAATCCCATTAAAGACCAGCTATGAAGCATATATGGTGTACTAGAAGAAGGATTGCCCATTTTCAATTAGAATATTGAGAAAACACCCTCTTATGCACCAAAATTTGTAATCAATCATGAATTTTGAGAATAAAATCAAAAATAAGCAAAAGGTTGTGTTCAAAGTTGATAAAAGTGCAAGATCTGCATTGCTTGACCCATTGACCAATCATTTAGATATACACATAGAGTATGGCACTAGAACTATTCATGACATAATTTTAGATAACAACACCCATTCTTGGAACCACTTCAAACCATATAGTGAAACATGGGCATAAAGGATGCAACAAATATGGATATTATGGTAAATTACTAGTCTCATACTAAAATGTTTGAGTTGCTTAAGGAATATCAAGATGTCTTCCCCAGTAATTATAGTGAGATGAAGGGTGTTCACTCATATTTAGGTAAAATTAATATAAAACTAGTTAAAGGCACTCACTGAGTTAGGAAATGACCTTATTGAGTGAATTTAAGTTTATATGCATGGGTTAAAGAAGAAATTAATAGTATGTTGCATGCATGAGTCATTAATCCTATCGATGAGTCCAAGTGGGTTACATATAAGGTGATAATAATTAAAAATAATGGTAAAATTATTATTTGTGTAGATTATAGTTTATTTAATGTACATGTTTTATTTATCCATTCCCAAAACCTTTCATCGAAGAAATCCTTAAAGGTGTCGATGGGTGTAAAATTTATACTTTCACATATGGTTTCTCTTGGTACCATCAAGTCTATATAATTTTGGGAATGTGTTACAAGGTATTTATTAATTTTTAATTAATTTCATGTAATTTTTACTCATTTCATTCTATTTTATCATTATTATTCTTGATGTTGAGTTCATAAAGCCTTATTTGAGGAACTTAGTGAAATGGCATAGGTCTAGTAACATGATGAGTTTAGCCATAAAAGAATTTTATAATAAATTTTGATATTGTATGTATATATTATGAGGTTATATGACATGAGTTTTGAGTGTTTAATATATTTTAATAGGTTTCAAGACATGTTCATAGTCTAAGTGTGACTAACAGTATAAGGCCTAATATGCAAAGTGACCTATAAGTGGCATTATAAGTGGTCAAGATAATTTATAAAGGTGGAAGATATATTTATAAAGGTGTGATATGTCATGTTAAGTGTGTAGTCAAATTTTGAATTAAATACCTAAAGGAGAATGTATGAAACCCTGCGATAAGGTTCCTTATATGCATAAAATAGGGTGTTACAGATATGAGAATAAACATCTTATGATCATTTGCATGTTTAAACTTTTCATGAGATATTTATCACTTAATATAATTTTGGGAATATACCTACCTTAATTTTTTAGGCATTATTTTGAATATTAGGGGCAATCCTTTATAAATGATTGCTAAGAAGTGAAACCAGTCAAAACCCTCTCAAAACCCTTATAATGATGCAATAAGAAATATCTAATTGGTTATGGCTCATAATGGTAATATTTACCTAATTTTATTTTTGTAACATGTAAATTACTCTTCAAAGTTTTCTCAGGTGGTTTTGGTTTGTCATGATAGTGAGTAGAAACTATAGGAAATCCCTTGTTTTTAGGGATTTTGATGTAGCAAGTAGGGTTGAACAAGTCAAAATATGAAAATTTATGGAGGATTATGTATAATAATTATATTTATGCTGATTAAATTTTTTTATCAGGTTGTAGACTGAAAATGTGCTATACTAGTCATGGAAATCAGCTTATCTCTAAACATGCCTAATGAACAAAACAGTGAGAAAATTAGGTGAGAATGAGAATGAGATTAGGGATTAGTTACAGAGGAATAGGGATAAATCATAATACATGGGTTAATTATTCAATACCTATTACTCATATCCCCTTATTTTATAATTTTTTATGATTCCTATTCTTAAGAAAAAAGTTGTCATCCAACTGGTCTGTCTAACATAGTGAAGTCTGTGTAGAATGAAGTAGTGAGATTGGTCAGTAAGACTAATATTTATATATGAACATGAAATATATATTTTAATATATTATATAAGTATGATAAATTTTAAATAAAATCCATTTTAATATCACATAATTGTTCCCATTTATGTCCTATGACTTGATTTCCTTGACTGTGTTTTTTGTGCTACAAATAACTTTTTGAATACATGTGAAAATGATGTTTTTGAGTCATTTTGCACTAATATGAAGGATAAAATGATATTAAGGTGTTATAAAGGTATTTAAGGATCATATTAATTTATTTTTATTCATTTTAATTCCTATTAATGTATGTAAAGTCAAATGTGTTTGACTATTTATTGACAATGTTTGGTGATTCTGAGTAAGCCATTGCAAGAGTGTTCCTAAGGCCTTTTGGCCTATGTGGTGAATAAAAAATAAATTTGGGAATTATTTTAAGTCATAAATATAATAATATTATTATTTTATGTGTTTTTTATGTGCCAAAATTATTTATATGGTTCAAATTTGTAAGATAAACTTTTTGGCAGTGAGAAGGCCTAATGGCGAGTAAACCTAATTAGATGGTTCAAAGAGTGAAAAGATAAAAATTGTTTTTGGTAAAAATAGATAGATTATAAGGGGTATATTAAATTTAAATATTAAGTTTTTCATCCCTTGGTGAAGGCTCAAATTTGTCAAATGAGGTCTAAGTGAAACATGTGCTTAGGGAAGGACTAATTGCATTAGGTCTCTATTAGACCTGATGGTGGTTTTAGCCCTTAAGTGTAATGGCTGACCTATGTAATGTTTTTTTAACTTATTAAACGTGTTTAGTGATATATTTAAATCATAATCCAATTATGTTAAGTTTCTTGTCATACCAATATGGGTATGAAAAATAATCAAGTATAAAGTTAAGGCCTAGTAAGCCTATTTTGACTAGTTAGAGTATTGAGCTATTGAGTGAAGGATATAGAGTTTTGGAGAAATTATTTTAATATTCCATGATTATATAAATAATTTTATATAGTTATTAATAAATATCATTTGACCTAATTCTACCAAGGAGAGGGCTAATTGAGCGATAAGGCCTAATAGGCTATTTGAGAGAGATATAAGTGTCAGAAGAGCAAACAAAGGAGATAATATTCAATTGATTAAGCAATAGGTGTCAAAGGGTGATAAAATATTCAAGTTATTTTATTTGGTTCTTATTTTCCTATAGGGTTGGATCCTTATTATAGGTTGAAGCTTTCTAAATACACTATTTAAGTTGGTGCTTGACTAAGTGAGGGGTAGGTATTTCTTGTAGAGTTGTTGACTCATTAAAAGTATGATTAAATGATTATAGGACAGTAATAAAAGTTGTGAATCAGTGGTTTTTCTTCCCCTGTATGTTTTACAACATAAATATTGTGATCATGCATTGTGCTTTCACTTCTTGCTCATATGAATAATTGCTTATGCATTTCTATATCTTTAGATCTATTTGATTGATAAGTGAATGATATATGTAAATGAAATAGGAGTTTGAATACTAATTCACTCCCCCCTCTTAGTGAATATATCTCCAACATATCATATAATAGGATAATCACAAGACAAAATTTTCTATAGAGTGGGGGTCTTTTGCATATACTATCATTATATTCGGGCTAAATAATTCTGCCATTGTATTCTCCAAAATAATCATTTATGCCTTTAAAGAAATTGTCCATTAATTCATTTAGGTTTATCTAGATGATTGGACCATATACATCTTGATGAAAGACTACTATTCCAATATTTAGCTTATGTTTGAGTGCTGAAGGATGCTTCAAATTTATCTCAACTTGAAAAAGTGTCTTTTCCCTACTCCTTTTGCTGTTCTCCTTGGTAACATTATTTGTCAAGATGGACTTATAGTGGAACCTATTAATATTGTCTTTAACCTCCATCTACCAATTCCAACTACCCAATAAGAGGTTCACACCTTTCTAGGTCAAACTGGGTATTATAAGAAATTTATTTGGGGATATGCAAGGATTACATTGCCTTTAGAGGAGCTATTGAAACATAATAAACATTTCATTTGAACTTGCTCATGCTAAGAAGATTTTGTAGACTTAAAGTACAAGATTATCAATGCACTAATTCTCTAGTTCCCTAACTGGACTAAACCATTCCATGTCTATCTCTATGTTTATGGCATGGTATTTAAGGTGATACTTGCTTAGCCTAGTGAGGGTAGTCTAGATCACCCTATTTAGTTTACAAGTATGAGTCATAATCCATTTGAAAGGAAAGATAAAACCATGGAGCATGAAGAACTCTCTATATTATATTCTCTTCAAGAGTTTTGACAATATCCATTGGCCACCCCTTTAATTTTCTTAATAGACTATGAAGCATTGAATTATCTAGTTAATAAAACCAGTTTTCATGGTCACATATGCCATTTGATCTTGTTTTTCCAATAGTTCCAATTTTCCATTATGGAAAAGTCTGGTAAGGAAAATTATAGTCCTAACCACTCTTAAGAATTAAATCTAGTGAATTGGTTTGTGCCACCAAAGATGACCTACATAATGTGTAGTTATTTTATGTAACATATTTTCCTAAGGAGATAAAGGACATAACATCCTTTTAACTACTACACCAACTCTAGCTCATTTAATTACATAGGCTAAGAAGCAACCAACCATTCACACTACTCCATTCTAACTCATTAGAGGAGACCTCTATAATCTTGGCCATTATGAAGTCCTTCGATGGTGTGTCATGAAACATAGGCACCCTAATGTACTCCAAAAAGTACATGAAGGTGTTGTTGGAGGACATTATGCTAGAGAGGCTACTATGTGCTAAGTTGTGTTAGCTAGTTTAGGGTAGCCTACTCATTTTCAATATGTAAATATTTATGTTCATCAATTTGACATTTACCAGCACATGGGAAGCCCAATTGATGGGATGTAATGCCACTTCCTCTTATTTTGTCACATGAACATTTTGAGAAATGGGTAATTGATTTTGTTGGACCCATCAACCTAACATGATGATGTACTGGGTCATGTTATGTTATCACATAAACTAATTATCTCACCCTATGGGTTAAATCTATACCAACATATGATTTTAATGTGGCTACTATAGTGCATTTCAGTTGGGAACATATTATTGCAAGGTTTGGTTGTTCATTGAGTTTTACTAGTGACCTCGGTACTCACTTCCTCAATGAGACTATCTAAGTACTATTAGTTGAATTCATTATTGGTCACCACAAGACCACACCATATCATCCATAGGTAAATTTCACTACTAAGGCATTCAATAAAATATTGGGCATAACTCTAACAAAAATATGTAACATTAGATGCACTGACTAGGATGATCATATTTCTATAGTTATTTGGGCCTATCAGATAACTTACAAGCACCTCAATAAAATTATGCCATTCAATCTTATGTTTATTATAAAGGTAGTTCTTCTAGTAGATTTATTATTTACCTCTCTTTGCATTATATAAGTAGGATGACTAGATGATGAATCATCATTAAAAGGATCTATAGACCCTTGATAGAATTGGATAAAGCTTATTTTATTGCTCATTGGAATTGAGATGTATAAAAATGAAAAAATAAGGCATGATCTAATCACTATATCAAACATAAGACTTTTACACCTGGAATGCAATTATTAATCTATGACTCCAAGTTTCTGTGCCACTCCAAGGATTTTTGTGTTCACTAGGATGGTCCCTTTATTGTTCATAGTATTCGTGGTAGTGGTGTATGTCACTTTAAATGATTGGATGGACAATTTATTATTGGTAATTACAATGGTAGTTAGTTGTGGTCATCTTTTTTTGTGTAAGTCTTTCTTTATTTTACCAATAAGGCATAGGCCATTAGTTTAGGATTTCTTGTTTTCAATAAAGTGATGCCTTAGTTGTGCACCCTTTTTATAAATTTTTAAATCATTTACAACTTGATAATTATGTTCTTGTGGAGGGACATAAATCACAAATATTGTGGGTTAATGGGTATTACATGTAAGTGCCAGGATATGGTGGGATACATGAGTATTCAAAGGCACACAAACAAAGATGTATAAGGATAAAGGCTATGTAGAATGTGGTGCATAACCATAAGGTTACCTAGTTAAATAAATATTCCTACCTTTGGTGTGAATATTCCCTTGGTATGAATATTCAAATTCTCTTACATATGTCATGGACTTTTAGAAAAGCATGGGACAAGACATGCCATTAATAAAAAGAGGTAGTGGTAATGGCAAGTGTGCCAACATCATTTCATGGAAATATCATTGGTCTCATTTATTTTGTCAAGTGATGGCTGAAGAGAGGGATGGTAGTAAATTCAACTTACCTCCTCGAACCTATAAAAATATAAAGTTTTTCATTTCACATTTTACTATTATTATGATTATGAATTTTTAGATCTAAAGAATGAAAATATGAACTCAAAGTGATTCTATTCAATTGTAAATTACTAATTTTTTAGTTGTTTCTTGATCATTGAATTATGTTTTAGCTAAAATCAATAACTAGAGCTAGCTAAACTAAAATAATATGGAGTATTTCTAGAGTTTCAAGTTGTAAAGGTTAGCATCCACCATTAATGGGCATATAAGTAAGAGAGTCAAAAAAACTACATAAACAAATATGTATTCATTTGGAAAAATTAGACAACCACACCTCAAACTTTGGGATTCATGAATGGTGATGTATCCTAAAAAATGTCCCAATAAATTGATCCAATACCTATTGTTTTAGAATAAGAAGAGATAAGTATTGGTAGGAAAACAATTTTAATGAAAGAGGAAATACTTGAAGAATAAGGTGAGTGCAAATGAATAGGAATGGTGTAGTAAACCAAGAAGAAATCTCAAGTCCCCCCACCTCCACCCTTGTTGATCAAGGAGATGAAATACCTGAAGACAGTGCTTCCTACAAAAAACTTGGTATCTAATGTGCCCACATGCACTATCTTTGATTAAAACCATCGATATCCCAAAAATGAGGTTGATTTACAAAATGATTATAGAATTGAGTTCCAAAACACCAGGAGTGAAATGGTCTATGACTTGAATATATTCAATGCATTGGATTATATTGGAATTTTTTAGATTTTTAACCTCCCCTAATTTAGAAAACCTATAGAGGCAGTCAAGTTCCTACTTGTGCATGTGCACGAGGAATATATCTACTTTATTGAGCATCAAATGAAAATCATGGTTGAAATAATCTCAAAGTATCAAGGTTGTATTTCTCTAGCACAAACCTTGAATTTGATTTAGACAACTCAATAGAGATAAAAAGGATAGACACAGCATTGGAATATTAGAAATAGGTCCATGTTATGCATATCAAGAATCTACAAGATCCTACCCATTGAGTTGTTGCATACATTATCATGACAAAGTTTGGTGATGGTGATAGATAGAAGAAGGTTGGACATGGCCCACTTATATATTACACATCAAGTCACCAAGGGGATAAAATATAATTGGGTAATGTATTTTGCAAATGAAATTATAGTATATGTGGATAAGTCTAATCAAACACCTAACTATAGGTTCCCTTGAGGAATCTTCCTATTATTAATGGTGTTTGATGAAAATATTCTACGTGATTACATCTTTGGATAATTAAAGTGGGTGTACCTACCCAAAAACAAGTCCCCTACATAGTGATTCAAGGAGTTCATTTTCATTGTTAATATTACCCTATCATATAATATTAAAATGAAGTCATGGTATGATAGAATCAAATATGTCTTTGGGGATCAATGGTGTGTTCCAAAGGACTTACCTACACAAGTTGGAAATCAAGACAAGTTCGATATCAAGCAACACCACTTTGTCATGCACATTAGGATGGCCCCATCTAGAGAGATTTATACTTGATTGAATTTCCTTATGATTTCACACATGATACTTTATAAACTTTAACACTTGAATCAGAATAATTTCACTTAAAGACCCACACTATTCACTAGATGTATGGATAACCTAGGAAGAAACTATATAGAGAGAAGAATGAGTAAGATAGAAATAACACTAAGGTTCATAATTTTTTTTTTAGGGACTCAATCCATACCCTCTTCTATATATTGAAACCAAAGAATAAATCTTTAATAAGTGCAAAATGCAATAAAGAGAAAATTCCCCCAGTACCTCCACTAGACAGGAAGTAGAAGTGTACTAGGCATGATGCCATCAAAATTTCTTAGCTATAACCTATAAAAAGGTAAAGGAATACATAGGCACCACCAAAAAGGGATTCAAAATAAAATAGGTATTATTTACCAAAAAGAGATCCACCAGTAAGTCAACTTGAAGGCTTAGTGCCAATAATACAAATTGTTCCTTTAGAACAAGAAATAAAAGAGCCTAAGGATGATGACAAAGAGGAGATAAAAGAATTAATGAAAGGGACCTTGGGGATGGTTGAAGAGTAAAGGAGACTAACTCAGAGAAGACACTTTCTCCTACACAAGAAGAAGAGACCACCCTTGAGGAGGCATAGTTAGAAATTGAAGTTACACTTGGCAAAGAAATGAATGGCTCTAAAGAAGAATAACTAAATTTTTTTGACATCATCACCAAATTGTAGGAGTGGGACATGGATGTTGAGATACTTGAGAAGGATCCCATAAAAGGGAAATAGCTAGTTAACTTTTTAGTCAGACCATAAATGTCTGATGCAGTCACCAAATTTTATGCCCAATACTAGATAGGCATTACTGAAAAGCTATTATATTTATATTCTCATATCGATCCATAAGATACATTCACTCAAACTCAGTATTAGATGTCATTTTTCCTTGAAATTTAAAATGAGTAATTCCATTTTGATATGCCTTTTGATAGCCTTATATTAGATTCACAAGTGGTAGCACTACTCATAACTATTTAGGTAGATCCCTGCCAACTTACCTCTTTATAATCTATCATGGAACACTTAAAAATGGCCTATAAGGTAGCATGGAAAAAATTTCCTACAAAATATGATGCATGGTTGGATAAATAGATTAAATCCAAGATGGTGGAAATGTTTGATAAAGAGGTCATCGACCACACCAAACTTGAAGACGTAGCCAAGCTGAAATGCCAATTGGAGGTTAAGATAGTAGCCAAGGTCAAAAAACTAAATATTTGTAAGATTATTCTGAGCCAAGACTTGATGCTCATAGATAGAGTCCATTTAGAGGGTGAAGAGATTAACAAGTTGAAGGACCTCATGGACCTCCTATTAAAATGGTGCAAAGAGCAGCCTAAGCTAAGAGATGAAAAAATATGGGTAGCTAAATAATTTGCTAAAGTGGTAGAAGTGTATAGGTGCACCTTTCTTAGAATTGGGGAGGTGATTCTCATTCTAGATGGGATTTTTGAAAATTTGGCACAACCCATCAAATTTTTTTAATCTTAGTTCCAAGTAAAAGAGCTTTAGCATCATCAATTGGTTGATGCAACCCTATTAATAGAAGACTAGATCAAGTACATGAAGGCATTTAAAGATTTTGAAACTATAGAAGAAACATCAAATGAACATTGATAATAAATAATTTCTAACTTTGTGGTACTCTGAGGATAGGTTGTATTTTAGGTCACTACACTTGAGGAAGTTTATAAAGATTCTTCCACATCCCTTAAACATTTGGTCAATAAGGCAAGTGAGTATCGTAACCAACCTAAAGAGACAAAAAAATTAAAAGCAATGATTAAGGAAATAACAACAAATTTGGTCAACACATTGTCTCATTGGGAAGGTGCCAAAAAGTAGATTAAATAGGTTAGTCCTAAATTTTTGATGAAAGTCAAAATTGGTACTTACTTGGGATGAACTAATAGCATATTGTGGGATGATATTAGACCCCAATTTTTGGATAAGTATTTTGGTAGTGGTACAAAACAAACATGGAATAGAATAAGCATGGTGTACAATAAACATGGCATAGAAGGATCATAGTGTGAAGGTTATACAAGTACATAAGACCATGGTGCAAGAGATCATAGTGTGAGAAGACCCAATTAGAAAGGAGGCATAATAAATGGACAACCTGAGAGTGAAGGGCTCAAAATATTAGTGAAAAACATGGGCAATGTGAAGGAAGTGGGAAATAATTAAAGAGTGATTCTCAGGGATGAAATAGACTTCAATCATGCACAAGTTTAGCACTAAGCCACATGAATATAAACACTTGGTATCAAGGATCCAACACCAAATGAGAATATAGGGGCATAAAGGCCTAGGTCCTTAGGGAAAAAATGTAGACAACTACCCTAACTCTTAGTCCACTAGAGATCATCAACACATCAATATAAGTGTCATGACTATTTTTACTACTTCATCAAGGACAACCAAGTATAAATAACTCTATGTAGAGATTTTGAATACTATTGATCATTGTTGTATAATAATTAACTGTTGATGAATAGTGTAATCATGAAAATCATTGTAATCTTTATATTGCACTCTATTTTATAATTAATTTATATCATTGAGTTGCATTATATGTCTATTATGTAACTTATGGATATAATATGGACATAATGAATAGAATCTATTTATCTAAACATGTACAATGTGGAATATAAATATCATGGCAATGGTTATCTTAAACATGTTTGTTTACTTAACTGAACCTAAGTCCACATCTATGTATTCATTTTTCTATCTAATCATTGAATAAGGTATATGTTTGAGCACCAATAAATTACAAGTATACTTATACATGATAAAACCCATGGGAATTAGTTTCTTTCTATGTGCTTTAGGTCAGTGCACAATAACATAGTCTTGTGTGAAATGCCAATGCGTCATCTTTTTGGGTACTAGTTACTATAGTGTGTACCTAGGAAAAGCTATGGATTAAAAAAACCCAACAATATTTATTAAAAATTCACATATTTATATCATATAAGAGTGGTATTGAAAAATATGGGAAAAGGAACTATGGCCCAAAATAGTTATCATTCACAATACCTTGCAACAATTTGAATACTCATGATATTATGCATTGAAATAGATTAAGTGGGATTTTACTCTCAAAATTATGATGGAAAAGTGCAGACATTGCCATTCATATATTTTTAAAATTTTTATTTTAAAATCATATTTTGGATAGTTGGTCAATTATGATGAGAACATAAGCATCCATTCCATTGTTAATAGAGGAAATATTGCATATATGGCCTCAATCACCTTTTTACCCACAAATTATCAATGATATATGGATTGGTGGTTCATATTTTATCATGTGAACTATTTGGAAATATTTTAATGGAAGAATATTTTGGGAACTTATTTGAATCACCAACTTCATGATGGATATGCATTCACTTAGTAATATAGAAGAATTAGATCAATAAATTATCATCATATAAGAAGAAAAACATTAAAATTTGTGATAAATTTATCTTCAAAAATGGTTTCCAATGGGTTGGGGATAGTTTGGAAGCCCCAAAAAGAACATACAAGACTCACATGAGAATCAATCCTTAATGTAACTTCCTCCAGAATATGTAAAGTTACATATGAATCATCTCTCCTAGTTCACCTAGTGTTATGGTATTATTATAACTCATCTAGGAGATGTGCATGCCATCCACATCTTATAAAATAATGTGGTATATGATCTTGGAATATATCAAGGGTTAGAGTTGAACATGATCTTATTAGAGTGTATTGTGGTATTTCTAGATTCCGTGTTAATAATTGATAGTATATTACAACATCAAGTAACCACATAATGATAAAAATGAATATTATAGTGTATATCATTATAGATTCAATCATAGCATTGAGTAAAACCACATTAAATTTTGTGTTAAAAGTGATGTTGAGAATATAGTCCCATGTGAAAGATAAAAATTAGAAGCACTAGTATATTTTGATAATAATGTTGGTAAAGGATTATATCTCTAGTATAGGATGAACAATGATTATTTTCATTCAAAATTAATTTAAATTATAAATAAATTAAAATATATTTTAAATAAATTTATTTGAAAGAAGTAAATAAATTTTTATTTTATTTTATTTATTTTTTGAAAAAAATGTTGATGGGTGATAAATAATTTCAATTTAGTTACATCATTATATCAAAATTTAAAAATAAATAGTGAAAACAAAATCAGCTCCAAACTCCACGATAATATATTATAATTTTAATAACAAACATTAAATGTAAATCAAACTTAAAGTTATCCATTAATTATTATACACTTACATACATTAATAATATGGATATGATTGCATGATTTACATGGAATGAATTATTTTTAAAATATTTAAATACATAAAACATTTGAACAATTCAAAGCTAGAATGATATAAGAAATAGTAATGATTTTGATAAACAAATTAAATATTTTCAATTTCACATATTAATTGAAACTCTTTTTAATTCAAAGATAAGCAATTTGATTTGGAATTTTGTACATTGCAAGTCTTAATGATAAAATAATTGATCTATTTTCAATTCAATGGTAAGGACATCATACAAAATTCACCAAAAAAGAAAAAATATATAAAATATGAGTTCAAACTCTGGCCAGCAAAATATTCCAACTCCACTAATAATTTTCAAAAACTTCTAGGTGGAACATTTCAAAATTTATTTTGATCATCAAATTGCTGAGCTTACCCTTAATGATGGATGTGATTGCAGTAGTGATAATAGTTGTTATACAATTTGTAAAAGGTAAAGGTAGCTAGTTGAAGATGAAACTCTCTAGGGGAAAGATGAGTAAGTGGATTGGAATTTCTATATTAAATCGAATTATATAATATATAAATCAAACATATATCTAAATTTAAATTAATGAAACTACTTGGATAAGTGGCATGTGATAAATATAAAAAGTACTAAGGAAATCAAGATACTTAGATTTTATAGTTCACTTATTGACTATGATTGAATTCTAATAGTTCAAATGGACTGGAGGTAGACCTAAGAGTCACTTGGATCTAGAACTAGATATCTATATGCATAAGGTCATTAGTATATGCTAAGGTAATAACATTGATGAAAGTGACTATAGGCTGACATAATTATCCCATGATGTTCTAGCTCTATATAATCATGTATAGTTAGTTGTGCATGCTTTTATACCTTTCATTGTGTGATCTTAATACCTAACTATGTGCACACATTAAAACATCACTCTTTGTATCAATGAAACCCTAGATCCACTTGTAAAGGGTAAAAACTTATAAAATAAATAGGAATTTCAATGGGCTAAACTGACCCCAATCACGTCCACTAATGATTAACCATTACCTATGTATCTAATAATCTAAATAGGAAAGTCAAGACAAATATAGTTCTTCCCTTCAATGTGAATGTATAAATGTGTTCCTTTAGTAAATGAATGCACCTAGAATATTTTTTTTATACTTGGAAATATTTTCTTGACTTGGATTAGTTTTCTTTAGACTTGGTTAATAACTAATCTTAGTGACTAATTTTTAATTTTGGAAGCATAGAGAAATTTCTCTCAATGTAAAGTAGTGTATATATGATTGATAGATTAGTGTTACGTAAGTAAGAAGTATGGATTTTATTTATATTTATATCAATCCTTTTGGGTAATTTATTATGCCATTAACATGCTAGGAAATGGGTCAACTCATAGGAATGATTTAAATTTGAAAAATAGCCATGTTTTAGTGAGGAACAAGAACAACATCCTCAGGTTAGTTTTGTCAATGCAACTCTCTAAGTATGATGCTAGTGTCAAGGAGACATGTTGTGGATATGATAATCTAAATATTTATGAGTAAGATATTTAGTTTGTTTGACATAGATTGAGGGATTCATATATGTTTTTCATAATAATATGAGGATTGGAATCATAAAAAGCATTTGAGTGTGAGATAATGGCAAATAATAGACATGTTTATATGTGTGAACAAGTCATATATGATGAAGGTAGGTCAAAATGGAATTATCAAGTGTCTAATATCATATTTTAGTATCTACACTAAGATAAACTAACTAAACCAATCCACAGTTGGTGGAAACTTGTATTAGTGATGGGTTGGTGAGTTTTAAAATCATTGGGCTAAAATCACATGTTACAAATATTGTTTCTAAAAGTGACTCGATAAACATTGAACATTCCTAAACATGATTTGAAAGGTAAATATCTATCACATATTATGCTTATGTTAAAATTGATAATATGTGATTAGTCAGCCTAGGTGGTGGGGAATGGGATAAATATTGACTTATGGGAAAACGCATGGAATATATACCCTCCTCTAAATGATCATTAAGGCTTACTCTCACCAAGGCAATGAATGGTATGAGGTGTGTTTTTTAAGTGGTGTATTATCTTCTCCCTTTGATTACACATAATTATTTTTTTGATTGAAACCTCCACAATCAAGCTCTCATAATTTTATGAGAAATCAATGTAAAGAGATTTTGTGATTATTTAAAGGGAGAAAAGGGATTTTCAACTCATGGGATAGATTCTCATGGACAATGTTTTCATACTTTAAGATGTATATAGTTAAATTGGGCTATTAATATTTATTAAATAAATCACAAAGTTAAATCATATCAGAATGGCACCAAAAAATATGGGAAAAAGAATTATGGCAAAAAATAAGTATCTTTTTGTAGACACTTACAAGAAGTTGAATACTCATGATATTGTGCATCAAAATAAATTAAATGAAGAGACTGCCATGCATATATTTATTAAAAATTTATTTGTAAATCAGATTTGGGGGAGTTGGCCCATTATGATGAGAACTTGAGTATCCATTCAATTATCAATATAGGATATGCCACCTCAATGGCCTTATCACTTTTTTTTCATGATTTCTCAATGATATATGAATTAGTGGTTCATAATTTATTATGGGAATTGTTTGTAAATAGTGTAATGGGAGAATATTTTGGAAACTTAGTTCAACCACCAACTTAAAAATGGATGTATGTTCACTCAGTAATATATATGAATTTGATCAATAAATTATCATCATATAAGAAGGAAAATATTAAAAATCATAAAGAGATTATTTTGAAAGTGGTTTCCAAGAATTAGAGATAGTTTAACATCTCCAAACAAAACATACATCACATGTGATAGTCAATCCTTAATGATATCCACATCTTATAAAATTATGTAACACTACATTTAAATCATGTCTCTCATAGAAATCCTAGACCACTTAGTGTTGGGGCTATTGTTATAAATCATTTAGGGGATGTGCATGCTATCCAAATATTATAAAATAATTTGGTGGAGGCTCTTAGAATATATCAAGTGTTAGAGTTGAACATGAGCCTATTGAATCATATTGTAACTTTTTTAGATTCTAACTTAACAATTGATAAAAGATGGTGGAATTCAAACATAAGGGGACTTGTATAATAATAACTATGAATGTTATGGTGAATGCCATTATAGATTCAATCATTTATAAAGAATTGGAAGAATTACATTTAATTGAATTTTGGAATTAACATTTCAAGCCTTTACTAAGCCCATTGTCAGGGGGAGTGATTAACAAGTAAGAAAGGCATAAATTGAATTTCATAAATACCATTTATTTTAAGTAATACCAAAATGGTTGGCCAATGTAATTAGAAGAAGAAGAGAATAAAGAATTTAATGTTTCTTATTTTTAATAAGATGAATAATTGGCTTCCATGTATTACTTAGTTTCCAATCATTGTCTCTATCAAATTTGTTTGAATTATTTTTAATTTCAAATTCCTATCGAATCCTTATTTTCATGTAGTAATCTTATTTTTTAATAAGTTTTACTTCATCCATAATAAAGTGGTGATTGGTGTTATGTGAATGCTCTACCAAAGTTGGTTTTTGAAATCAGTTTTGAGCAAGGTTAATGTAGTGCTCTTTAATTCTATTTTGAAAGGAATGATCTATTTCACCAATATAGACTTTACCAAAACTGTAAGGTATATTTTATACTCATTTGTGACACATTGGATTAATTCAATCCTTTTTCTTGTCTAGTAAGCTCTTGATTGTATTGAAAGGGGAGAAAGAAACTTTTATATTTCTTTTTCTAAGAATCCTTGCCAATATATCCATTGTTCCTTTAATATACAAAAGATTCACCTTGTTTATGATCTCATTTTCTTTTTGTCATGGAATATTTCCTCTTTAGGAGTTTTATATCACTTTTTTTATTTGACCTTAATTATAACCATTCAATTTAAAAACCATAGACAAGTGTTATAACTCGTGATCAAGATGATTTTTATCTAAAATTATCATAGCAAAGGTTATAAGAGTATTAATAATAATATTTTTTTATATCTAATGATGATGAGACTTTGCTTGAAGATATTTGTCTGTATGGGTCTTCTTTTTGAACACTTGATGTGCTAAGGAAACATCATTACATTTTATGATGAGGACATCTAAAAAAGGTATTTGGTTGTTTTCTTCCATCTCTATTTTCAATTTAATATGGTTTGATATACTATTTAAAAGATCCAAAAACCCATCCAAGCTCTATCTACAATGAGGCCAATTTATGTTTGTATCATTGATAAATCATTTCCACCATTTTTGGTTTTAATGGATTAGAATTAAGGATTAAACTTTCAAAGTGTTCCATATATATATATATATATATATATATATATATATATATATATATATATATATATATATATATTCCATAAATGATGAAAATGGAGACCTCTTTGCAATACCCTCAGTCTGTTCATATATGACCCTTCTAAAGCTAACTACGTAGATTTTTAGTAAATTCTAATAAGATTAGTGATATCAATAGATATAATGTTATTTACAATAGAGGTGTTATATTTTAAGAAGTATGGTTAGATTCATATCACCTTTTAGGATATTCTCTAGTTTCAGCCAAAAAATCTAAAGTTTTTCAAATGTGTCATGAAATGCAATGCGTGGGCATGGCTTACTTCTATTATTACTATTTGTATATGTTGTTATAGAAGTTAGTTTTACTAGAGACTATTAGGGATCTACCTACATATGGAAAGGAGGGAAATGAATATTCTCATAACACAAAAAAAATTGATAAAAAATAATGTGTGCCATATTATGGTTGTCACAGTATCTAATAATTGGTTTTTTGGATGTTATATAACACTCATTGCAATCCTCCATAGATAAATATTTTTTGCATTGGCCAAGTCTATACATGCCATGTATAATATGTATTGAATAATATTTTAAAATATACATTATATAATATGATATAACACACAAAGACACACACACACACACACACACATAGAGTAGGGTTCATATTTTCAACTGACATGTCTATGGGGCCCACCAAATCTATCACACACACACACACACACGCACACACACACACACACACACACACACACACACACACACACACACACACACACACACACACACACACACACACACACACACCTGTGTGTGTGTGTGTGTGTGTGTACATACATACATACATACATACATACAAAAATACACACACACACACACACAAACACACACACACACACATATATATGTGCATATATATATATGCATATATATATATATGCATATATATATATGCATATATATATATATATATGCATATCCATATATATATATATATATGCATATATATATATATGCGCATAATTATATATGCATATATACATATATACATATATACATATATATGCATATATATATATGCATATATATATATGCATATATATATGTGCATATATATATATATATGCATATATATATGTGCATATATATATATATATATATATATGCATATATATATATATGCATATATATATGCATATATATATATATGCATATATATATATATATATGCATATATATGCATATGCATATATATGCATATATATATATATATATATATATATATATATATATATATGCACATATATATGTATATATATATGAATATATGTATAAATATATATAAATAATACATTCACACACACAGATATATATATATATATATATGTGTGTGTGTATATATATGTATATATGTATGTATGTATATATATGTATATGTATATGTATATATATGTATATGTATATATATATATGTATATAGATATATATATATATATATATATACATATATATATACATATACATATATATACATACATACATATATACATATATATACATATATATATATATACATATATATATACATATATACATATATATATATACATATACATATATATACATACATATATATATATATATATACATATATACATACATATATATATATATGCATATATATATATATGCACACATATATATATATATATGCACATATATATATGCATATATATATATATATGCATATATATATATATATTCATATATATATATGCATATATATATGCATATATATGCACATATATATATATGCACATATATATATGCATATATATATATATATGCATATATATATATGCATATATATGCAAATATGCATATATATATATATGAATATATATATATGCATATACATAAATATATATATATATGCATATATATATGCACATATATATATATGCACACATATTGAATTCTAACTTAATTGTGGGACATGTTTGACATATTTTAGTAGACATGTGTTCCCATTTTGCATATTCACCTAGACACAACCTTTCCCTACTATACTACATGGTTCATCATCACCAAGACAAACATGTCCAAAATCTCTTGAAACACAATCAATAAAATGATGCCTATGTGGGGTGGCATGAATAGAAGCACCTAAATCTAATACCCAAGATTCAAAAACATTATCCAAGGAAATAATTAAATCATCTTGACTAATAGTACCTATTATCATATTTACTTCCTTGGTCTCCTCATGTTTGGTCTTCTTGTCTTGAAGTTCCCAGCATTCCTTCTTTGTGTGTCCACTTTTCCCATAGTGCCAACACACCATCTTAACTCTAGATTTAGATCTTCCTTGACCTTTTGAATTTCTATAATTTATTTTACTTCTATCCTTTTATCTCCCTCTAGTCTCCATCATCAAATCATTCCCTAAATATGATTCCCCAATGCTCTTCTGTCACATTTCCTTGCTAAGAATCACACCTATAACATCCTCAAACTTTAAACTTCCCTTAGTAGGGATGGAATTACTCACAGCCATAACTAGGCTATCCCAACTATCAAATAAAGAGCAAAAAATTAATAAATCCTTAACTTCATCTTCAAATTAATACCAAAAAAATTTAGCATACTCACAACCATATTAAAATCATTCAAATGATTAACTACAAAACCATTTTTAGACATTTTCATATTAAATAACATTTTCATCAAAAATATTTTATTAGAGGCAGAGCATTTTTCATATAACTCCCCTAATTTCTTCATCAGACCAAATGTGGTCATCTCCTCTAAAATATTGAAGGCAACAAATATGCAAGGCACAACCATAGGGCTCCCAGTGCTTTCTTTTCAAGTAAATTCTAATCTGCTTGATCCATACCTAAAGGTTGGCCTACTTTCCCCATCAAAGGGTGATGAAGATTCTGACAAAAAAAGTAATACTCCATCTACATCTTCCATAATCCAAAATTCTACTCATTGAATTTTTCAACTCTAGATATACCACTATCTACCATAGATCCCACTCAAGCTAATATCTTTCCCTACGATTCACCACTTTAGCAAAACCACTAAACTAGATTTGATACAAGTTGTTAGGAATAAGTGATTAATTATTCAATAACATGAAACATGGAATTCATTCCTCAAAATCACAGTAGTAGAGACATGAAATAAAATTCAGATCTAATTAAATACACACAATACTGATATAATATGGTTCACCCAATGTGGGCTACGCCCACCAAGCAACTTTCTATAATATTATAAACAAGAGTTAAAGACAACTCTCAATAAAAAAACTCTCATAGAGATAACTCTCTCCAATGCGAATTCACACCAAAATTCTTGAGATGCTAAGCTACACCTCAAACCTGATCACACTGACTAAAGAGAGAATATAGAGCTTAAAATGAGATGCAAAATGCAATGTCTAATGTGTTCCCCCTCACCCCTATTTATACTTTCTAAAATTCCATGAAAAATGCACCATACCTTGGAGATAAGCATATCCCCACCAAAATGGCAATAAATAAGGGAGGTTACAACCAACTGGGATAAATATAATCCCCTGATTCTCTCAACCACCTTAAATCATGCCTACTTATCCACAAAACATGCCACAATTATGGGAAGTGGTTGGCATAATCAATGTGCCCCACCATTTTTGAAAGTAAAAATTACATTTTGAAATAGGATCCACATTCAACATTTCTTGTCTTCCTATATGCTACCCTTAAAATTCAAGTTTGTTCAATTTTGACATATATAAATGCTTAAAATCAAATTTTATCAATAATTCACTTAATTCAATACAAATTTCACAAATTGGTTTGAGATCCATAGTTGCATACGTGTAGTACACCTGGTACCACCTCTGGGTGTCCTCCTCATATAACATGTTATTCCCTCACCATCCTCACCTTGTTTGGTCTAAGATTTCTATTTTATCCTTTTCACAATTCAAAATGCCAAATGAATTATCTTTTTCCCTATTTAAAACCACATTTTAGCAACTCAATTCTTTCAAATATTTTTAGAGAAATTCTTTATTTTGCCTCTATCTTCATTTCTACTCATCCATTTTGAAAATCATAACATTCATTAGAATCATGATGGTGTAGAGATTATTTTTCACTATCATATGTCTCTCCTCCAGAAACTTTGATTTTTGGCTATTTTTTGCACTAACTTCTATAGGTTCATCTAGTGTACTATACATTGGACACCTTCACATCTCTTACATCCTATTTCTTTATCTATGGCACTAAGGTATGTTAAAGGTGTGTGTTTTTCAATTCTTTCCTTTCATTTATCTTATTTTTTGCTTGCTACACCATACTTAGCATCAACATTGTGTGTTATCATGTTCTCTTTTGAAGCACCATCCCATGTTACACTTACATGACACGTGATGAGCTTTAGCTAGGGCATATGTATACACATAATATTTAAATTTTATTAATTAATAAAACTTTGTATTTTATAGGAACCTATTGAGTCTCAATATCTCAGAGTGCATGCCTTAAGGGGTGCATTGGGAAAGGGGTGGGTAGACCATCGATGCTTCATAATATTATTGTTCCTTTTGCCACTTTCCATACACACTATAGCCTCTTGAAAACCATGTAATCCAAGCTTATTCTTCTTAGTTATACCTATTATTATCACTTGCTATAATTATCCTTAATTTATTGCCTTAGCACCCTTTTGACCTATTGGTTCTGTTAGGATAACCAGGTTTTTCTAGCATAGTTTAAGGACTTTTTCTCTCTTTTGGCTTGTTGGCCTCTTGGCTGACCTAGCACAAACCTTGAGAGTTAGAACCGAAAACATGCTAGGTCGACTGGGTCAACCTAGCACAGTCAAAGTTATCAAATAATTTTAGGGTAAGATACTAATGTATATACAAGGTCATTCTTTACCATTTCATAGGAGAGAATAATTAAGTAAAGAATTACAAATGAACATCTACCTATTAACCATTTTACTTGGGGAATAAAGTTTTAGGTTTCACTACTTTCTTTAGATTTATGATCTCATCTAGTGGATGAGTATTTTGGATTCTTGGATAGGTTGTGTATCCTAAAGCTAATTTATCTTAGTTGTCCTTACATATCATGATAATCTCTTGAAAAGCACCTTGGCCAAGGTGGATATTGAGGCTCAGCGGGTTCATCTTTAAAGGTAAGTATTCCTAACTTTATTCTTCCTTTGTAAGAGTAGATAGATAACACATTTATATTATTCTCTTCTATGTATTAGGATTCTATATACATTGACGTGAGTATATGTCTTTTATACATGTTTAGTTTAGTTGTTTATTTGTTTTATTTTTAACCCCCACTTTGTGTCACAAGATTTGGTGCACACTAGATTCAATTTACTTTTCTTGTTATTGATTAGTGAAATATTAAATCATAAGACTCTATTAGGGTTGTGAGATTGTGGAAGACTGTAAGCTTTGAAACCCTACATCACATAGTATGTTGTGAAAAGTGATCCCCTAATTGGGTCTAGTGAATCCTTACATTGGTCATGCTGCTACTTAACAATTTTATTCTCCCCAATTAGAAGTGTGGGTGTGCTCTATCCAATTTCATCTAGGATTGATTTATGGACATGATGAATTTTTGATTGCATAAAAATTTGACCTAGGGTTTCATATCCTATCCCATCTCTATTAGTATAGGCTAAGCCTAGGATATTTGAGCATTTTGTACATCACACTACATTAAGTGAGTGATAGATGTAGTGGTTGTAAAAAGGGCTAGACATTTTTACAACAAGCCATATGATGCAGACCCAAATGATGTGTTGCTTTTCTTATTTTTTGATGTGAAAGTTAGTAGACATGCGATCCATCTAAAAATGTGCAAAACTTGTTATTTCTAGTCAACCACACTTTGCCACACCTTGTCAGTATAGGGCTTATGATGATTAATTAGTTATATTTATCTAATTTGGTCTTGATTTGAGTCAAAACTTGCTTATGAACAAACATCAAAATCCAAACACATTATCCACCAATTTTTTGAAGGAGGTGTTATGTTATTCAAGAGAAAATTAATTTTTTCCTTGTTCAAAAATTTTCATCTTAAAAATTATGTGTCATATCATTTACTTAGTGTAGTCATGCTACCCATTTGAGTCTAGACCACTTGCTAAATTTTATTAAGTCCTTCATTGATAGTTTAAATTTGAAATTGAATATTTTTAAGTTCTAAAGGTTGATGTGTTAAATTAAGTTCTCCATTTTCACTTGACTTGTTTTAACTTTAGTTTAAATTACCATTTAAATTGGAGGCTAATTATAGACTCATTATCACATCCTCATCTTGGTGGTCTCAAGTCATCTTGCATATCATTTATGTTTTGATTCTTATAACACATTTTATAATACCATACCTAATACCATGTGGTGATGTTATGCCACCCATTTGGTTTTAATTTTATACTTAGGGATTCTTGCATGTTTTCACATCATGAGTTTCTTGTTTTCCATTGTTTCCTTCCTACTTTGAAGGGGTTTATTCTAGTTTTATAGTAGAAACTCATTGAATTTGAACTAGATTTTATGGTATTGACGTATGTTAAAAATCTACATTTTAGTGTACTAGTGACACTCTAGGATTTTTGATTTATCATACCCTCTTCCAATTCATACAAATTCAACTTTACCCAAAGGTTGAGTAATTTTGTAAACACATTCTTCTAATTGTGTGTGGTTATAATCCATCCTCCATTTATAGTCTCTTTGGTTCCTTAGTCATTTGTTTGGAAGAAATATCACAATCCATACCTTGTTTAAATGTTTGAAAAACATTATCCAAATCTTGTCAAATATTTATAACAACCTTTCTAAACGTGACACTAAGGTGCATTCATAATGAGGTCTCTTATCACCTTAGTTGTGACATAGATCATTGTTATGGTAGACATGAGTATTCTATCTTGTTTGAGGATGTCACCCTATTTGAGCCTATTTGATGAAAACCATTCCAATCCATGACAATTATTGTCCATCATCCCCACCCTTACCATTTTATTTGTGTATTGCAGTTGAAGGTTACTATTTTCGGATATCCTCCTTTGATTTACACAATATGCTCAAAGGTTACCATTCTAGGTTATCCCCCTTTAACTTGTGTGAGTGATCAAAATTTATAACATGTGAAGGTTACCATTTTAGGATATTCTCCTTTATCTTGTATGAGAAATTTAGCTCCACAACAATAAAGGTTACCATTTTAGGACTTCCTCCTTTGGTTTGCATAAGCAACCAAACTAAGTAGCATCCCATTATTACCATTCTAGGCCCATCGCCTATATTTATTGATCCTATTATTGAAGATTACCCTTTTGATGAACCAAATTGTGTTGATCCCTTCTTCAATAGTCTAATTTTTGGAGATCCCATTATTGAGCCACAAACCATTGTTCCCAATAAACTAAATGTTGTCCACTTTACAAATTTCATGCTAATCTTTGAGCCAAAACAAGAACCATTACCTCTTCAAAAACCATTTTATGAGGACCATAATGTGTTCAAAGTTTATATTTTACAACCAATTGTGAACCAAAACCCCAATGTTATTGTTAAAACACCAATTGGTGATGATCTAACCTATTATGAATCACCCATTCATATGTTACCTATTTTTAAATAGCCTCATCTCCTTGACAAGCCAATCTTTATAGAGTTGCCTCTTGATCTTTTCCCACTCATTAATGAGACTCCTTTTGATAGATAAGATTATATCAATTCAGCCCTCAAGAGTTCCCTCTCTTTGATGTGTTTCACTTAGATGAGACAATCTATGATGAACCCTACTTAGATGAATAATTTTTATAGAGACCATTATGCCATCACAGGCCATTATTTATTCAATACCAAGAATTAAACAAAACATCATTATATAATCAACAACATTAGATGAATAAACAACATTAGAGTCAGGTTCTATTTTTGAACTGACATCAGATTTTGAATTAGAAACATAATAAACATTAGTTATGACATTAGATTTAGAGTCCCTTGTATCATAATCAGATTCAGAAATAGAATAAGTATTGGTTGTTACAACATTGGACACAATTTTCTTGTAAATTAATTTGAATGTATTTGTGATCCTTCTATGGTTTTTTAGGATGATTACTTCAACATAAACATGGGTTCTCTTAGTATCTTCTATAAGGATTTTTTTGGCATTTATCATTCCATTATTCCCACCCAATATAACCATTATATTGACATTCCACCTCCCACAAACACTGATTGGGACCGATAGAATCACACTTTGGTGAACTACATCCATGGCGACATACCATTTGTAGAATATCAAGGGGGTCAAGACCAAATTCATGAAAAATAAGAATAATCTCCTATTGAAATATTTTTGGAGGTGTTAGGGGATGATCAAAGAACAAACTCAACATATTTTAGTGAAACCTTTTTAAAGGTGATATAAGACAATCAAAGTCAAATGTTAACATCTCTTCGTGAATCCTTCTTAAAGGCACTATGGGATAATCAGGACAAAATTATTGGTGAAAACCTCATCGAGGAACCAAAAATTGAGCACAAAAGTTATTCACTACTTGACAAAGACATTATCAAAGAACAAATCAAAAAATCTTCCAATCTACAGCATAATCAGATGGTAGCTACTCTTAAGATCAAACAATAGAAAATTTTGGTGGTCTTATCGAGAGCATCTTTATAGGTATTTAGTCTCACCACAACCAAAATTATGTGAAATTTGGTATCAATATTATTGCATGTGACTGAAAGTCCTGATCTTCATTTATTTCTCATTCATTATACATTTCATTCTCATCCACCTATTTATTACCTACTTATATCATTTATCCTAAGATTATTTACCATCATTAGCAGCATTTTCTTTCATAGAGGGTAGAAGGATATCTTGTCTTGACATTTAAAGGAATCAAAGTTAACAACCCAGGAAGATCATGAACACATTATTAAGATCTAGATCGACAAAAATTTCTTGATAGGGAAACTTTTTTGAAAGGGTGTTGGATAGCAACTTTATAACTGATCATTTTTAGTGTCTCACATATTGACTAGGATGTGTATCTCCTTATTAGTAAGAGAAAAAAAATCATTTTTCTCTTTTCTAGTTCCCATTTTCCATTACCATGACTCATCTCTTAGGGGTAACCCTATATACCATTTTTAGGCATATTATGCAATTATGTTTTATTTTCCATTTTGTTTTAACTGTATTAACTTGAGGTCCTTTTAGACTATGTAGGCAACACTTAATTACTATTGAGGTCAACTTGATCACACATTTTTCAAGCTCTAGCTATTTTATGAGTAATTATTAATTTTGAATGCTATAACTATTTTGCGAGCAACCTAAGTAATGCTCTCACCATTTTGTGAGCGAACTAAGCGAATCATTGCTTGGGGGTAACTTTGTTGTCACTATATCTAATTATCTTCTGATCATTTTCCTTATACCATTTTTATTATATCATGTCTTTATTATTGACCAAGGATCATTTTTAGCCATCCTGCTTATCCCATTTTGATTTTGATTCCTTTGGTTCTTCCTACACTTTCACAAGGGGATTCCAACCTAGTTTTAACTAGTTCTAAAATTTCATGTTGAATGATAGTCTATGGAATTAGTGTGACATTTATTCTATCATGTTATCTTTCATCTATTATCTTACTAGGTATAACTAATTATAACCACTTATGGGAAAATCAATAATATCCCTTATTATAACCACCTTTAGGCAAATCAATATTATGATTTTGTTTCCTAATTATAACTTCTTATGGAAAAATTAGGTACACCACATTTTTATCACACATTACTACATCATTTGGTCATTATTATTATCATTTTCCTTATCTTTTACCTTTATTTGCAAACTTGTTGTGACTTGGTCAGTTTTTCATCACCCTTTGTGTTGGCAGAATCACTATGACTTTGGTTCATAATGGGGTTACTTAGGTTTTGCTCAATTCATGTTGAGTTCAAATTAGTCCTCCTTTCATTATGCTCTCATCATCTATCGATCATTTTAAGTAGGCATGCTCTCATAATTTCATGAGTTGGACCATTTTGTATCTCTTAATTATCAATCAAGTTGAGATACCTAGAAAATATAAAAAACATTCATAAAATTTTAAAAAAATCCAAAAACACTTTTTCTATTTGATTGTTGTTGGTTTTGTTTGGTTTTTTGTTTTACTATTTTCTCTTGCTTTTTTTTTTCAGGCACATCTTGATGGTCTACATGGATATTGATTATTTGCATCTTGATATCATATTGTTAATATATTATTTCTTTTTATTTTTAAACAATTTTGTTCCTACTTAAGTATTGATTATTCATATCTTGATTTTAAGTTACATATATTTATGTTTATCTTCTTTTTTTAATCTTTGATTTTATTTTTAAATTTAGATAGTTGTAACTCTAGTTTTGGTCATTATTTTACCATTATCCTTAGTTATAGGTATTCAAATTTGAATTGGTTTCATGCTTTTGAAATTCCATGTCATTATGAGTTATTCATACTTATTATTGCTAATTTATTTTGCTATAGTAAGCACTTTGTGCTCTAGATTCAATTCTTAATGTCCACATAGCTCCAATGAATAGTTCTCAAGAACACTATACATGAACTAGGATCAATAGGATTAACACATAATGCAATGCTTAGACATGTATCTCTTCACATACATCATGAGTCTAATCAATATTTGGTTATTTTTCTTCATCCCTCACTCCATTCTCTCCCATTTCTAGGTGAACTACATTACCCTAAAGTTCATGTTAGAACATGAATTCATAGAAATATGTAGGCAATGTCCACTTATCTTATACATTTGGAGTTAGCTCATCCATCTTCATTATTCTTTTCATCACTTTTTGCATTCTCGTATGCATGGTTTTTTGTGGCTCTAGTAGCAATTCCACCATTGCATCTAGGTTTTTACCTGCTCATTTTAATCTATGCATTAGGTTATCTCCTTGAGATATTTCTTAAAAATTTGCCCATGTTGGGGCATAAAATTTGGACCAATTAACAAATCTAAATCAGCCTTACAAGGGAAATATTATTCTTTATTCTTTATCAATGATCAAAACTTGCCCTATTGGGGTACAATGGTCTTATCATGATCAAATTTTCTCTACTGGAGTACTTATTATTTTCTATTATTTGGAGACCACATTATCCTTTTCATAAAATTCCAATCTCTCCACACTTTTCCCCATGATGTTAATGTTTTAGTGTGCAACTTATCTTGGATTGATCGATGTTGTAAGTGCACAACTTGCACTCTCAAATTGGGTGCATTTAAATTTTGTTGATTATATGTTTGGAATTAATCCTTCCCATTCCCCCAATATTTGGGGCCCATTATACCTCTAATTATATTTTGATCATTGATGGTAACCATGTGTGCAAGCATTAACTCATCTGGATGTGATCTACTCCATGGGTTAATTTCTCACTTTTCCTCTCTTTTCGAGAGTCCATCCTTCTCTTTCATCTTAGTATGTCCTCTCAAGGGAAAATCATGGGTCATATCCAATTTCTTATTGACAACTATTTTATTTGAAAAGATTTTTCTTTCCCTGCATGTCTCACTATGCCTTCTAAAATAGATACAAAATGTAGACATCCAATTCCTAACATCATTTGTGTTGAAATTATCAATCTTACTCAAATTGCACTTAAATGTATATTTTAGGTCAAAATCACCAAAATGTGCTAAATGGTTCAAAATTGTTGTATATAAGTGTTGATTTAGGACAATGTATCCATAAAGGAGTCAATTTATGTTATGTGATTCTTAACTTTGATCAATTCATTTTGAGTCAAAATGATGATTTCACCTTTTTGTGTTGTGGATCAATATTTTCTTCTAATTAATTAGTACACATCATGTACCTTTATTATTTTGTTTTGGAAACATCCTAAATGGGAATATGATTCTAATTCATCTAAAATTACCTTCCAATTATTCCTGAGTCAAATTATGACCTAGTAATATGACTTTCTACCATTTTGATTAATTGAGGGTCAATTTCCAAAGAATTGTACAAATATTGATTAATATTTTTTAAGGATAATTAATTTAAATCAAGAGCTTAAGTGGATTTTACATGGATGTTATTGATTATTTCAATAACATGAAATTGATTCCTAATATTTGCATCACCTAGTGACATCATCTATGGGGTGGCATTCATAAGCCATAAATACTTAAAATATTTGAATTTTGGGCACCCATGCCTAATTAATGCCCCTTTCCCCCAAATCACTATGAGGGAATTTATTTATTATAGCCTCCAAAATTGAATGGATTCTTAGCTAGACATATTGATCTCAAGATGGATGATCACAATTCATTCTGATCAATTACAAAAATTTATAAATAGGAGGCCTCTCAGTCAAAAAATTTAAGCTTCATTGTGTAAACTTATAATTCTAAAATATCTCCATAAGTCATTTGTGTTTTTATTATAGTGTTATTTTCATTTGGGCAAGCTTTATTTGATAGGATAGATTAGATATTTCTTCTATTAAGCCTAGGTTATGCATAGAGTTCTTAATGCAATGGAGGATCAAAAAAGTCATTGTTGACAAAGAATAGAGATCTAGATCAAGGGGATAACATGCTTGGATCTTATTTTGAGTAATAGAGTAAAATGGGAAGGTAATGGTTTATTTTTTTCTTTAATTTATATCTTATTATCATTAGCAACCCCCGCATGAATAATTTGGCTTAGATTGTCAATTCTTATGCATTCTTTTGTGATTTTTCATGACTAATGTTTGAATTGATCCTTTTTGAAATCCATACTACACTCTATAACCTCCTTCCATGCACATACACAACCTCCTCCCATGGAGAAGGTAATATGGGATAATATAATATGTGGGGTTTACGAGATTATGAAATTAGTATGAAACTTGATAGTGATCACTTATTTTTTCTTTTGCTTACAAAGGAACTAATTATTATCTTTGAGGAAGATATAAAATAACCTATTTCATCATATTATGAGGACAATCTATACTATGACATTGTAAATGATTTAAGTGATACAAGGGTAATTATTCTTTCACAATCTTGTGTTTTCAATTTGCATGTATATCTTATTGTATACCTATTTAAGATTTCTAAATGTTGCACTTATTTATCAAGTAAATAATGGTAGCGATAAGGGTTTCACCCCTATTTCATTGGAAGTCAAGAACTTTTTAAATTTTTAGCTTCCAAATGATTCAATGTAAAATGATTACAATATTTAAAATGATTCCCATGATACAAGAGTAATTCTTCTTTCATGTTCTTCCATTTTCAATTTGCATGTATATCTTATTGTATACCTATTTGAGATTTATAATGATGTTTTAAATGCTTAAATGAAGAAATATGGATGTTGTCTTATGGAGGGAGAAGATTTATCTTTGTCGCGATCACTTTATTACTATTATTCCACTTTATAATAATGCATTTTCATGGGAATGTGCACACTCAAACTTTTAATATGAATGTAAAATACTATGCCACACATTAGGGTTCATGAACCCCCATTAAATTTTAGTATGATCCATACACATATGGCACTTGTATATGGTAATGAAGTTGTGAATTTTAACCTCGGTAGATGGTTTATGGTAGACAAAGTAACTAACAGGGATGCAAAGGTCAAAATCAATTATTGGACATCCATATTGAACATTCAATGCTCATAAATTATTTGGGCTGGATTGATTATTAGATCCTTCATTATGAGCATAACTAGATGGTATGTTTAGTATCAACTATCATGATGGTAGTTGACCTCCACATCCCCATCTAGATACTTTATTTACATATGTTATTAGGTGAATGATATTTGAAAATGATGATTTAATATTCCATTTAGCATCACTTTAATTATCTTGTTATCCCATCATTGATGGGACACACTTATTAAATCCTAGATTATGAGTTCATGTTAAATGTACCAACTAGATACACTCATAATTGAGGATGTAAGAAGTGAGGCTCATCATCTAAGGACTAACGAGATAACAGAATGGATGGAGAAGGAGGAGAGTGTGAGTCCCACCAAATTGGTCAAAGTAAAACACTCATGTTATGGATAACATCCATTAACACCATGTCAAGGCAAATGATAGCGAATAAGGCAAATGATAATGATTAAGTCAAATTCTAGGGGTGAATATTAATTAAATTTAGGAATGTACTAGAGCTTGTTATGCTTAAATCAAGGATGTAATAAGTGTTAGAGGCACAATCACTAAGACAGGGATGAATCAGTTATGTAATCAAATAAACTTCAATTCCAATCCTTCAAACTCTTCACCACTCAATTTAAGCAATCATGAAGCATATAAACCATTCATTATAATGAACAAAGAAAATAATGTAAGATAAAAGCATATAACACATTAATTATGTGGAAAACCCTAATGGGGGTTAATACCCACTCTCAAGCCTATAAACACATGGACTATAGTATTATAAAATATCACAAACAAGAGACTTTAGTGAAGCACCCACTTCACAAGGAACACCAACCCCTAAGCATGGACACATACCCACTTGCCCTATATGTTGAGCACCCCCACAAAACCTTATGATATCAACACCTCCATAACTCTTATTTATTTACAATATAATTGATAAAAAATGAATAACATATCTCTTCAACCCACCACACTATTTCAAGCCTTCATAAACAAGTAATGCATCCAAAGCAGCCTTTTGGATAACTATACACTTCTTCACTTATTCTCAATCATCAACCCTAAAAAAACTATTAAAAATTTATAAATATTACCTATATGTCACACACATATTCCTCACACTACTCTTCTCTTCAATACATCCACCAAGCTTAATCACACTTCACTATTCTTTGTACATCAACTATAGAAGCCTTCATATTTGTTTATGCTTTTTATAGAGCCTTCATGATGACCACCTTCTTGATCAAACATAAGACATTCCTTAACCATTAAGGTTTATGTCCCACTTATAAAACAATAAACACCACTTACATAGGTTTACCATAGCTTTGATAGATCACCCTTAAACAAAAACATCTTTTAATTAGGCATAAGTAGCCCTTTTAGGTCCATGGAGACTTATTCGCCACTTTAGCACTTTATTGAGATAAAATAGAAACATAAGACCACTTGAAATCACATAAGTATATGCCATATGACCCATAATACACACTCAAGTGATTCCATTCATCACTACACTCCTTTTTCATATGAAAAACCTTCAATCAATTTCCTTGTGCATGAAAACACCATGAATGAATGAACATTCAACTACTAAGCAATGGTTCATACTGAATATGGATTGGTAAAACCTATAAAATCCATAAAAATTATCCTTAGAAAGTATAAAACACTCTCCAATATATAATTGACCATGAAACATCCAAACACCATCAAGAAAAACTCAAACATCCTTCTCAGGTCACTTGCGAAAGAAAGTCAAACCCTTAGTTAACTTTAAACTGAAATAAATACAAATGTTTGACTAATAAAACATACAAAAAAAATTTAATGGATTTACCTTTAATTTATCTATAAATTTAATTTTTATTCCAACTTAAAATTCATCCATCATCAAAATTTATAGGCAAAACATTTCAAATTGGTTTTCTTTTATAAATTCAAATATTTGAATTCTAATGGTCACTTTTTAATGCAAATTTGGCTAATTATGGAAAATAGTGAAATATACTTGGCAGATAAACTTTGAGCCACCATCAGTTTTTATAGACATCATATCAAGATATTAAATTTTAAACACATTCTTTAGGCACAAATCTAGATAAACACATGTGACCACTTTCTTCAGACACCTTCACATGTGTGAATGCTAACATCATCAATATGCTTACTTAAGAAATTACGCCAAGATGACTAGGATGACTTAGACCTTGACAAGGCTACTTATATGAGCTAATTTCACTTCCACAAGTATACTAATAACTCCTTGCACCCCATATGACCCCTCAAACATGGTCAACACATCATCAACATCCATCATCTTGCCTAACTAAGAAAACACTGAAAGGTCCATGCATGATCACTAAGGCTCACTTTTTCATTGACATAATAGCATACTTGACACCTCATAAACACCATTTTACACTTTGGATACATAATTTAAAACACCTTAACAATCTTTCCCTTTGTCACTAATGTCAACACTTGTAAATAATAACACAGATCTATGCACATACTATTTCTTCCTCCACAAACACTTTCACCCCCTTTGACAAAATGAAAAAGTGGGCTTACCTATTTATCCTAAGGACCTATAAATTTTTTCAAATCCAACATAAATAAGGGACCTTCTCTGATATATTATGTAAACTCCCCCTATCACTTTGCATACCATTTCCATGACTACCTTAAACCTTTCCAATGATAAAAATCATCTTTGACCATGCACTATTCTAAGAATAATAAATGAAAAATATCAAGAAAATAGGAGTTATCACACATTAATAACAGTTAGAGGGACTCCCCCTAAGTCACCTAATCTTATGAACTCCTTGAGTACCTTCATACCATCTCCAACCATGATAAAAATTCATAGTTGCCTTCAAATTTTCTCTCACAAGCCAACTCCATGATCATTAATAGATGTTCAATCCATTATTACAACATGAAATATTCTCAAAATATATTGAAAAAATCATATGAGAAAAATCATATATTGGTATTTTGGATAAAATGACTAAAAAGTCCATTTGAATCACCTAGCCTTGTTTACAGGCCTAATAGCCCTACCTGAACCTTACAGAGCCCATAAATTTTTGTGTAGATATCTTCATGACTTGAAATTACATATATAATTCAACTAATCTTACCCCTCATTCATGATAATTTTCATCATCCAACTCTTCCTCTGCACCATATCTCCTTCACAAATTGACATGTCAATTAGGCCTCCATTTACATAAATGCTCAACCATAGAACAAACCATACATTTCAAAATTATTTTAAAGTAATTTTTGAGCACCCATTATTCCATTTCAATATATTAAGCAACCTGATACCTAAACTCATTAGGTAAGGTCATTAACCCACAAGGGCTAACACAATAGGGCATCAAAGAGAAATGTGGTCAACTTACCATCTTAAGATGAATGAAAACTCCTAAAACTTCTCTCACACCTAGAGGTCACCAATACACACCATTGGAACAATTATTAAGGTATTAATCCTTTGGGAACCCATATAACCATGAACATGGTTTTTGTCTTACTAGTCCTTAAGCAGAGACTATCATACCCAAGAGCCATAAAAAATATTCAACTTTCTCTCAAGACTATTTAAAATCCTAAAACCATTTATATCACACCTATATGATGTAAAAACACCTTTATATTCCACAAAGACGCCTTGAACACTCACCAATATTCATTTGACAATTGAAAAGCTCATGAATGTGCCTCTAGATCATGTGTATACCCCTATCACTATGCCAAAACACCTTCAATTGGTCATGTGATAAAAATTACAGATTTAAAGCACCTTTTTTACTTTTACACATAAAATAAAACTATCCACAACCATTGGTTAGCCTTATAGACCCCAAATACACCTATTTTGCGTGATGAACTCTCACTAGGTAGTGAATACTGAGAAAAATGGTCAAACTAAACAAATGGTCATGGATGATATTTTGACCAATTGAGCACATATAAACCCATGTAATACACTTGGACAAGTCCTCTCCACACTCCAAATCAATCTTACCTTCATTATTCATGATTTGACCTACTAAACCAAGCTTTAAAGTTTGACTAAAACTTGCCTTTAAGACCAATGTCTCTAAATAGATTTCTTAAATCTTTTCATCACTAAGCCTTAGAGTAAGCTCATGAACTTGTTTCTCCCATTTAACCAATGACCTTATATGATCAATATAAGGCTTGGAAATAAAATATCCTCAATTCTCTACCAAAATGGGATTGGTCTTAAAGACTAATCAACAACTCTACTTACCTCTATACTTTGTACATCAACTAGAGCACACACACTTACTTATACATATGAAAGATGTCTCCTAAGAAGCATAGGTAGAGACACCCACTTGTCATATAGAGATTAAAGGTACCAAAACTTAGGATATTGTCACATCTCCATTCTCTCACTTGGATTTTAGTCCTACCTCATCATTAAATTGACTTTGAATGAACCATTAACTTCATTCTTTCTTTCAGACTTAGAATCTTGCATGATTATTTTGTCTACTTGGGAAGATAAGACTTTATCTTTGACACTTGAACTTGTACCCTATTATTTTATGAAAAATAATCCATTTTGAACCTAGATCCTTTTTTTTATGTTAGGATTGAGATTCTTTGAAGTAGACTTTTGACCATTCCTATAAAACTTTGATATGTGACCTCTCACTTGACACTTGAAACAAATGAAGTTTATCTGATTGTACATACCTTTTGTATGTGATACATGATGACTCCTTTAAGTTTCATTATCCCATTCATGCATATGATCATTTGATTTCCTAATGAAGGCATCATAAGACCTTACAATATGACCAATCCCTTAACACCTATAACACAAGATATCATACTTTCCTTGTGGACAAGTTGACTATTTTAAGTGATGATATTATTTATGCTTGTCATTATCTTGCTCATAATTCCATGAAAATCTCTTACCATTAGATTTTCTTTTGTAGTTAATGATCCTATGAATAAACTAATGATAAGAATAATAGTAATGATTGAAGGAGTTATCATACCTTACTACATTGTGTTGCTTGATTTGATTTAAAATTTTGTATCGTTTGAATTTGTCCTTTTAATTCATATTGAAATCCTTATTATCTTTATTAGCACTCTCCTTAACATGATTAGTCTTATGATCTATCATCACTATCTTCTCAATCTTCTTATCTATTTGAACATCTTCATGGAACCCTAGCCCTGACTTATCATTTGAGACCTTTTGACTACTTAGTAGGTCATTAAGATCAATTATACTTTTCTCAAAATTATGATATGTTTCAAGCTTGCTCATAGTTTGCTCTAGTTTCACCTGTAAAGACTCCATCTCTTATTTATATTTGACACATTCTTCATCCTTACTCTTTACTTCTTTATCAAGGGTAGAAGCTTGAGTTTCAAGGTGTTGAGTGATCGCATCATGTTCTTTGACTTCATTTCTCAACCTTTCTTCAAAGAATCTAATTTTGTTCGCATAGGTCTTGATCAAGGATTTTTTATTTTTGTTCTTGCCTTATAGAAGATTTAATTCTTCCAAGGTATTTGAATATTTTTATTTAAGAGTGAATTTTTCATCTTCTTCCTTTGAGCTATCTCTACCAAAGATATTTCTTCCTTAAAAACATTCACCTTCATCATCCTTAAGAACCATGAATATTGTCTCTTTGTTATCATCATGAGATGAATCATCACTATCTAATGTGTTTCCTTCTTCTTCAGCAAATGAGTTACTATCTTCTTCATGGTAAATACTCTTACTACATTTGTATGACTCCTTGGAATTTATCCTATTTAATAACTTTTTGTACTTGATAGGACCCTCAAATTTCTTGTGTTCATCTTCATGACATTCCTTATGAGCTTCCTTATATTCAAATTTGTCTTTATCTAGGAAATTAGCTTCAAAATGACAAATTTTACCACATTAAAAACATTTAAAAGGAAGCTTCCCTTCATATTTACCTAATCCTACATTTAATTTTCTTTCAATCATGGCTTCAAGTTGATATTCATTAAGATCAAAGTCTTTAAGACTTAACTTTCTCATTGTGCCTTTTGTGGGCTTGATCACCTTGAAGGCTAATTCCTTCTTTGGTGGCTTGTCCTCATTTACTTTCATCTCATGTTCATTAATAATTCCATGAAATTCATCCATCTTCATCTTAGTGGGATCATGATTTTATTCTATCTTATAATTTTTTTAATCAAACTTGAGAGTGAGAGACCTTAATACTTTATGTACTATAGTAGCTTCTTTAATCTCCTCTCTAAGACATATTATCATGTTAACCACCCCATTAAACCTTATAAGATATGATTCCATAGTATCTTTTTCTTTCATTTTGAGGCCCTCAAATTTCCTTCAGTAGGTCTATAATTTAGCCAACTTAACATTTGAATCCCCTTCATACATGATCATTAATTTGTCCTAAATTTTTTTGTTAGACTTGAAATGGATTACCTTGGTGATCTCAACCAATTATAGACCATAAATCATAGAATTCATATCTTTATAATTGTTCTCACTCAACTTCCTATTAGTTGCACTAGTTGGAGGAGTACGGGGTGTAGAATACCCATCCATAATAGATTACCAAATGTCAAAACCTAGAGAAATGATGTAGTTATTCATCTTTACACTCCAAAAATAATATTTATATCCATTTAATAGTGGTGCTTACTTAGTAAATAAACCACCTTGCATTTGATAACTACCCATTGTAAATTTGATCACCTCCCAATGGTTAAACTTGAAAATAAGGTGTGGATTTGATAATAATTATTAGAGGTACAATCATTGAGATGAGGGGGGTGAATCAATGATGTAATAAAATCAATTTTAATTTCAATCCTTAAAACTCCTAACCATTTTACATAAGCAATCATGAAGCATATAAACCATTAATTGCAATGAACAAAGAAAACCATGCAAGATCAAAGCACATAACACGTGAATTATGTTGAAAACACTCATGGGGGATAAAACCCACTCTCAATCCTAAAAACACATGGAGTAAAATATTATAAGAGATCACAAAGAAGAGACTTTAGTGAAGCACTCACTTCATAAGGAGCACCAACCCCTAATCATGGATAAGCACCCACTTGACCTAGTGTTGTGTACTCACACAACACCTTATAATATAAAAACCTATATAACTTTGATTTCCTTCCAATCTGATGGAAAAAAATTAATAATATATCTTTTCAACCCTTTACACTTTTTCAATCCTTTACACACAAACAATGTATCAAAAACAACCTTTTGGATCACTCTACACTTCTTCACTAATTCTCAATCATCAACCCTAAAACCCACTATTAAAACATCATAAATATGACCCCTAGGTAACACACATATTCATCACACTGCCATTCTCTTCAATTCATCCACCAATCTTACTCACACTTCACTATTCTTCGCACATCAACTCTAGAAGCCTTCATCTTTATTTATGCTCTTTATAGACCCTTCATGATCACCACCTTATTGGTTAGCCACAAGACATTATTTAACCATTAATTATTATATCTCACTTATAAAAATATCAACACCACCTACATAGGTTGACTATATCTTTGATATATCCCCCTTAATCAACAACATCTTTCAATTAGGCCTAAGTATTCCTTTTAGGTCCATGGAGACCTATTCACCCATTTAACACTTTATCAAGCTAAAATAGAAACACAAGACCACTTAAAAGCACATAGGTATATTACATATTACACTTAAGATACCCTCAAGTTATTCCATTCATAACTACACTCCTATGCATATGCAAAACCTTTCAATCAATTGCCTTGTGCGTGAAAACACTATGAATGAACAAATAATCAAATTCTAAGTAATGGTTCATACTAAATATGGATTGGTTAAACCTCAAAAATACATATAGATGATGCTTAGGGAATATAAAACAATATAAAATATATAATTCACCATGAAACATCCAAAAACTATCAATATAAACTCAAACATCCTTCTTGAGTCACTTGCATAAGGAAGTCAAACCATCAATCATCTTTGAACTAAAATATAAATTATTGAATATTCAAACCTCCAAATCAGTTTTAATACATTGTAATTTAAGTTATCTACCAATTTTATTTTTACTCCAATATAAAATTCATTCATCATCAAAAGTTATAGGTAGAACATTGCAGAGTAGTTTTCCTTTGTAAATTCAAATATTTGAATTCCAACAGTCACGTTTTAATGCAAATTTGTCTAGTATGGAAAATAGTGAAATATGCTTGGGAGAGAAAATTTGAACCATAATAAATTTTTATAGACATTATTTCATGATCTTAAATTTAAAACACATTCTCGAAGCACAAATTTGAACAAACCCATGTGACCACTTTCTTCTGACACCTGCACACATGAATATTTTGATGTCATCAATCTACATAGGAAATTTTGTGAAGATGACTAGGATAACCTAGACCTTCACAAGATGAATTATTTTAATTCATTTCACTTTAAAAATTACACCAAGCACTCCTTACACCCCATATTACCCATCAAATATGATTAACACATCATCAACATCCATCATCTTATTTAACCAAGTAAACACAATAAGGTCCATGCATGATCACTAAGGCAAACTTTATCATTGACCTACTAGCATAATTGAAACCTCATGAACACCATTGAAAACCTTGGATACATCATTTAAAATACCTAAAAATTAAGTGGGTACCATCATCAAAGGGCTAATGGGCCAATGGAATGGATGGAGGAGTAGAGGGTATATAAAGTATTCAACATGCACGTGGAGGTCAACTATGAGTATGACCTCCATATGCATGTTGGATACTCTGAGAGTAGATGGATTATCTAATAGGCATGTTGAGGTCAACTATCAATGTAGCCTTGACATGCCTATTAGATACTCTGAGGGTAAATGAAGTATCCAATAGACACATGGAGTTTAACTATCATGACCTTTGTGTGTCTGCTATATACTCCAAGGGTCCCTCTCCTCTATCCATTCCATTATCTTTTTATACCTTTGATAATCTTCCCCATTTATTACATCCTCAATTACCCACAAGCATTTATCCTATTCCATTTCTCATTTGACAGTACCATATTACTTTTTGACCTCTGCATGATCTCGTGTGCTCATTACCTTGTTCCATAAGCATGCACCACATTCATAAGATCACCCTAGAGGAGGCATTTTCTATACTAGTTGGTTACCTACAATGAATTGCATTATATGCATTATTGAATCTTCAATCCTATTTTTCATAATATTATTTTATCATTTAATATGGGAATAACCTTAAAATTTGTGGATGGGAAACCAATGAGATGTAGAACATGGCTTTTAAATTAATATGTTGACCATGGATAACATTGTATTTTTTAAACTTGTATTGTATTTTATTTAAACTATTATAATTTTTTGTGTTAAACATTTTATATTTTTACACTAAAATTGATAGACAATCTTAATTTGTTTTTCTTTTGACAACTAATCCAACTATGTCATGTACTAATGTCATGTTTTGGGATCATTTGGCATAACCTATAATCGTATCCATGGTGGTGGTGGAGGTAATAGTGTGAGATTTCAATTTTTTTTCATTTTACCATCATAATTTATTTTTAACCCTATTTTTTTACTATCATACATGATATTTTCTTGTTGCATGGATACAAAGATTGAAAATTTTTGATATCTTGATCATTTACCTCATAATTTTCCAAGTTGTACGAGGAAGATTAAATAACATTATGAATCACTAGATTCAAATTCCCTCACTCTACATAAACTCCCTCTCAATTGGCTTTTCATGCCTTGATTCTTTAGCCATGGTATATGAAATGAAGAAGAACACTATAATTCTAAGTATGTTTTATTTTACCAAATATTTTAATTGATCAATCATGATGTGAAATCTTAACATAACAGTGTTCCAAATCTATCAATGTATAAATTAGACATGTAATGAATTGATCTAATAATATGTCTAGGAAATGGTGTGTATGTTATCTTCTCATTGGATTTTGTGATTGTGCATGAACCAGAACATGGATGTGACCCTTTCAAGATACTTCACTCATTGGTAGTAGAATTATCTCCAATTAAGTTACATGGCACAACTGAATGAGAAATGAAGTAGTTGTATATCTTTGGATAATTGTTTTATGGAGTAGAAAAGATGGCAACCCAAATAATTAAAGACACGTTAGCTAAATTAAATGACATTGACTTAGTAATATGAAAATATTGTTTGGTTCTGGCTTACTTTATTTAATTATTTAAGTGGTTATAAGTTATATGCAATGATAAGCATTAATCATTTCGGATTTGAACTTGGATATAGACAACCCTTAGTGGTTTTCAACCAACACAAGATGTTAATGTTGTCTAACTTGGACCTCAATCTCCCCTAGTTGAAAATGTTAGTACCATTAATTTATTGTATTCAAAATTTAACCATTTTATTCTTGTGATAAGTCATGATTTCAAATTATAACTAGTTTAACCTTTTAATATATAATTTAGAGTGTGATGAGGATGCCCAACCTTGGTGAAGCTTCCCTAAGTTCCTCAAACAACATCAATGAAAAAGGGAACAATAAAAAAATGTGGTAAAATTTTATTAATTTGTTATATTTAAATGTTCATATTATTTTGTCTAATTATAGGTTATCATTATAACTAGTGCATTGCTTTTGTAGTGTAATAATGGTAGGGTGGATGGATACATTAATTCCATTTGTAGAAAGAGCACAAGAATTGAAAAAATGAAACTGTACTATGTAACCTTCTTCCATACACATGGACAACCTCCTCCCATTGAGAAGGTAATATGGGATAATGAATTATGTGGGGTTTGTGAGATTATGAAATTGGTATGAAACTTGATAGTGATCATCACTTTTTTATTTTGCCTACAAAGGAACCTATTATTGTCTCTAAAGAAGAAACAAAATCACTTATTTCATAATAGGATGATGATGATCTATATTATGATGTTGAAAATGATTCCCATGATACAAAGGTAATTATTCTTTCATGTTCTTGTGTTTTCAATTTGTATGTATATCTTATTATATACCTTTTTAAGATTTCTAAATGTTTTACTTCTTTGTCAAGTAAACAATGCTAGTGAGGAGGGGTTCACTCCTATTTTTTTTTTGAGGTCCAAGACTTTGAAAAAATTTAGATTAAAAACTATTCACAACAAAATGATTATGATGTTTCATATTATTCACATGATATAAGGGTAATTCTTCTTTCAACGTTCTTCCATTTATAATTTGCACGAATATATTATTGTATACTTATTTGAGATTTCTAACTATTGCACTTATTTGTTAGGTAAATAATGATAGTGAGGATGGGTTCACACTTATCTCATTGGAGGTTGATAAACTTGCAAATTTTGAGCTACAAAATGATTCATCAGCAACCTCTCTGTGTACACACAAACCTAGTCAAAAACAAAAGGTAATATGTTAGGATTTGAGAGGGTTTTTATAATTCATATGAAACACAATTTTGATATTATATTATTGATTTTACCTACATAATAACCTATTATTATACTTCAAAGAGGATCAAAAGAATGGAATGAATGACCTTTGCAACCTCTTCCCATGGACAAAGCCATAAATAGGACAAGGTAATATGTTGATATTTGCATGTGTTTATTTAGGTCATATGAAACATGATTCTAATATTTTTTTATTAATTTTACCTACATAGGCACCCATTATCCTCCCTCACAGGAAGAGAAAAAGAATGGAACATGGGTAACCTTTTAAGGATAAGGTATAATGTGGGGAATTGTGTGTTTTTTAAAGTACTGCAATGTAAGATTGTGATCTTCTTTTTGTGTTTTTACTTTCATAGGAACATATAACCATCTTTGAGTAAGGGAATCACATGTTTCATGTGAGAATGAAGATGATGTCAAATTTTAGATTCAATAAGATTTCCACAATGATATGTCACAATATCCACATTTTATAAGGGTAATTATCCCACCTTTTTTATATTTTCAATAAACGTATATCCTATGAATTTGAAATTGTAGATGCTTGTTTAAGTTGAACCTTTTGATGTATGTAGATTATCTTTGAGTAGAGGAGAATGGTTATAAGATTGTTAATGAGTTTGGATATAATTACCAATTCTACTTTATTACACTAGAATGTCTTACATTGTAGGTTTGTGGGAATAAATTCTAGTCAAAACAACTATTCAATTCACACTATGTTGAGATGTACATGTTACCTCTCATTCTAGATCATCAAGCACCAAGGAATCCAATCAAGATAAGACAATGAAGGTCTATAGAATGGAATTTATAGCAATAACTGTATGAGATGCACAGATGCATGAAACTTGATTTATAAAAGAACATTTTTATGACTTTGATTATCTGAGCCCTGAAGGGCTCGCATCCATAGAATAAAAACTCAATATATATAATTCTAATGAAAAAAAAGAGAAATGGAGGGATATACTAAGGCAGAGGGAATCTTTGAAAGTAAGTGATACATTGTGTTTTCCTTGATATTAATTCCTTCACCAATACATTCGTATATTTTACTTACACATAAGTTATGAAAATTGACAAAAAAAAAAGAAATTTCCTTGGTTGCAAACAAGAATGTGAAGGGGAGAAGACAAGAGTTGAAGCAAATGTTTTTTTTTAATCCTTAGTTTTTTAATCATGCTTTCTCTTGAATCACACACACACACACACACACACACACAGATATATATATATATATATATATATATATATATATATATATATATATATATATATATATATATATATATATATATATATATATATATAATTTATGAAATTAAATGTATTCATTTATTTTGATAGCATGACAAGGACGGTTCAACACAAAAGAAGGAATGAAGGAGGAGATTTTTTTTTGAATAAATGCTTAATTCAATTTGTGGAGATTCACTATGTTTTTGTCATACATCATGCCAAATGTTATGACATATTGAATACAGTGTAAATATGATATCATTTTTAATATTATCAATGGATTTATTCAAGATAACAAGACTTTTCCCATAAGGGAATTGCATGTAGATATTTATCTTCATTAAACAAAAAGTGCCATCTACACATTATAAATATTTTGTCTTTATCTGATATGATTTTAACATGTCTATAAGGTTTGCAAAAGTAATTATGTCTTCAAATATGCAAGTTGGTTAACCCCAATAAATTTTATTAACTAAAAACACCACTACTCTACTTCGTTTCATTAGTTTTATCTTATGATGTAGGTGTCATATCCAAACTATGTTAAGAACTTGAGGATATATTATGCTTTGGTTTCATTTAGGGTTCACATGCCTATGATAAGCATTAATTTGGATCAAGTAGATAGGGTTTGAGGGAAAGATTCTAGACAAAAAATATTTTATTCATCTTATTTCAAAGAATTGAAACATGTAACTTTATTTATTCATGCCCAAATTTTGTACACATCAGATGAGAGATACATATTTGATTTCTTTATGATTTTTTTTTCATATTTTGTAGATGTTAGTTGTAAATGATATGAGCTATACATTTGATTTGAATGATTTGTGAGGTAAGTCATATTGTTTCCCATAATAAAAAGTCTTTTAAGATGGATTTGTGCTTGAATAATTTTTATTAACATTAAAATCAATGAATTTCATGGGATTTAAGAATTTTTTTAACATTACTACTTATATTTTTTATGTAAATTCAATCTTGACTTCTCAACATCCTCTCTAGGCATGTATAACTCTAATCTCTATTCACTTTTTTGAAAAAATTTACCTAACTTTATAAAATGTGGAAACATGGAGAGTTTTATATTCATGATGTATTTAGAAACCAAGGTGTTTGTAAAGTCTCTCAAATTTTTAAGAATGATAATCTTCTTGGGGACTTGAGAGATCACACTATTAAAGTTGAGGAGATAAATTAGGATTATTAATATTGCTTAAACCTACAAAAAGAGAGGAATATCAAGATCATAGGTGTTCAAGATGAGATAATGTGGGGAGCCTTTACAAAATTAGGGAAGTATCATGTCTAGTAGGGTTATGACATGCTTATTTTAGGATGTTACAGTTACTCACTAAGGACAACATTTGGGAGAATATATAGAATATTATATAAATTCTCAAATTTTGTTTGTTCATGTGGACTATATCTAATAAGTCATTTTTTGTGTGCTATGTGGAAGAAAGAGGATGGAGATATAAAATTATGAAGAAAGGAAAACCTCATAAATTTGCATGTATTATTATTTTGAAGTTCACAATTTAATTATGATTTAAACTCAAGCCAAATATTAATTTTTTATCACTAAGATTTATCGATAAATTGAATTTTATTCATCCATATGCCTCAGAAAAACACCTTTTATCATGTCCATTGTAGCATCACCCTAGTTAGCTTGACTGTTTCCCACCTTGTGGATGATTAAAATAGCTCTACTTTGTAAGACTTTCAAAGATGTTACAGTATGTATTATTATCTCTGAGGTTGGTAGGTTTTTATTTCCACTACCATTCTGTGGCATATACAATTTTGTTATATACCAAAGACAATGAATAACATTGACATGGAATTTGTTTTAAAAAGTTAATTATTACTTTACCCTATGCCCTTTTACATGTTTTATGCCTTGTAGCATGTAACACATAAAAGTGTCATGTGTCTATAACTTATAATGAAATTTAATTGGGATTAATTCATCATTCAATGTGTTAATTATTTTTTATATTCATATTGAAGTATCGAGTGTGCAAGTCATCATGAAAATACATTATTATAAATTGGAATAAAAATAAGAAAGAGATCATGATAGACACCTCTCTGATCCCTAAGATAGTGTACAGATTTACTCATTTCAAAATTTACTCTCAATATAGAGTTAAAAAAAATAATCAAAACTACAAGGACAATTATACATTCATAAAAACATCATCAAAGCTACAAAGATGTTTATCCACTTACTTGGAGGTAAGGGAAAACTCACAAACTTTACATTCTTTATAATGGTATACACAAATCAAGTATATAATGCCCTACATCTTACTTGTCTATATAATACCATTTATTATAGTTTGTGTAATGACCTACATCTTTATTGTTTCTATAATACCCTTTACATTCTATGTAATGGTTTACTATTGCCCATCTTGTTACAAAAATCAAAGGAGCCAATGTACCATTAGTCTATATAATAGTCTACTATTTTCCATCTTATTATAGTCTATATAATTTTGTGCATCTTAATTGTCTCTATATTAACCTTAAACTTATGTGAAATGGTCTATTTTTGTCCATCTTTGGTGTCAATGTAAGTGGTCTACTTAATCATTCAAGTATACTACAATGTCTTCTTTTAAATAGATCTTTGTATTTTGATCAAAAGACATTCCCAATGACATTAAATAGGGTACTCAATCCCAAGACTATTATTTACCTTACTTACCAACTCCTAAAGTAAGTAAATACTCATTATCACTTTTTAGATAATGAATAATTTCAACCTCAAAATTCATTTGACAACTTAGTTTCCATATGCCTAATTCTACCTATAAGGACTTGATGTAAACTTTAAAGTGAAAACCTTATATTATCTATTTAAAAAATTATAAATTTATGAAAAATAATATATACACATTTTTATAAGGTTAAATACTTCAATTCCCAAGAAACATTTATTTATATCTATCTTCTACCTTACCTTAATGAATACCTACAACAGTGTTAAACAAAGTCCTTTATATTTGAATGCTTAATTGAAATGGATCAATAAAATGATAATAGGCATTTATATTTGTTTACATGAGTTTAAAGCATTGTATAGATCACCAATGACCAAGAAACTTGACTCGATCTTAATATAATACAATATTATGTATATGCTTATTTGGTCTTGAAAAGGTATTATTATTCTTGACTTCCCTCAGTAGTGTATTAAAGGATTTCTAAAGATGTTTATAGACTATCTATACTAATTAAAAACCAATTCCTTCATTTATTTCTTACAAAATTGGCCTTAATGACAATATTTCGCTTTTAGGTCTAGATAGGCCTAATTTGCTTTCTTGACTGGATTTTAACTAGTTCAACTATCAAATGACTTGGATATCTTATCTAAGTTTCTTATAGTGACTTAACAATGGTCGATTAGTCTACTTTCTACTAGTGTACTGGTCTATTGGTCAAATTTTCTACTATCTTTATAATGGTCTACTACTCTACTATTGTCCATCTTATTGTAGTTTGTATAATGCCCTAAATCTTGGTTATTTGTATAATACCTTTTACATTATGTGTAATGGTCTATTATTGTCCATCTTGATACATAAAGGATATTAACCAATGAACCATTGGTTTGTATAATGGTCTACTATTTTCCATGTTATTACAGTCTATATAATGCTCTACATCTAGCTTGTATGTATAATACCCTTCACATTGTGTATAATGGTCTACTATTTTCCATTTAAAAAAATTAGGAACCAATGAAGCTCCATGTCATTATATTAAAATGTTTTTATTTTTTTAGTAATGGAAAATAATAAATATAAAAAGAAAGGAACTAATGAATCTGTCAAGAGGAAACTAGTTGACATTTTGAGTGCAGAATGTGATACCAAAAACTAGACTCTAGGTGATATCCCTTCATAGGACTAGATATTTGTTTATATTGTTAATTTCATATAATTAATAAGTATACATGGATTTGTTTCTGTGTGGATTCCAAGAATCCCAATCCCACTCCCATAAGTAATTTTGTGGACCAATTTGAAAGTTTTGAACAAATGAATGTGAATGTGGATGATGACTTTCAAGAATATGAACTAAGAAATTTGAAGACTAGGTTGGATGTATGAGAGAAATGGGAAAAGGTTGTCAAATAAAGGGATGATATCTTGAAGGAAATTATTTAAGGAATGAATACAACGATATTATCTCTGAGAAATGAGAGCAAGAATCTAAAGCTTTGTATTTAATGTGTAAGGAAATAAAAACTACAGGCTCAAATGTGGATCGAGGAAAAAATTACATCACTGGGAGTATATGAAGTTGTTATAAGTGCTATGGATATTATATGAATTTAATCCAAAATAAATTAATGAGGAAGAGATCAAAGTGTGAAAAAAAATTAAATCCATCTTATGACTTTCCCTACAACAACTCCCATCACATCCATGCTTCCTACCTCCAACAATGATAAAAATGATGATAATTAGTGTGTTCCTCTAATGTGGTTCATTTCAATGTAGTTACTGAATTTTACATTTATATGGTTCAATTAACAATATTTCTTAAAATTGCATTTATTGGAACATGTGATATTTATCATGGATTATTTACTTTCAAACATATATTTTATTTATGTTGTCAATTTATTTTCGATGGTAATATAAAATCTATAAATAACATTAAACCATATTATATCTTGTTTGCATTGTTAATGGGCTTGACGATAATATAATGAAGCCCAAATTGGAGATTCTACAAAATGTCCAAAGTGATACTTCTAATATTTATGTGTTAAGTGATTACATCCTTGATAAAACACCCATGATTATTAAATTTAGATGAAAGAATTTCTTACCAATGAAATAATTAGTGATGATACAATCATTATCATCAATTAATATTTTCAACCATTGCTATCTTAATCACATGTAATAAGACATACTAATATCACTTATAATATTGAAGTATAATGATAATTTTTTTTAAGAACATAATGAAACTTTCATTCATTTACAATACTGATAAAAACTTGACATGGTAGATACTCTCTACCAAGAGAGAGCTATCAATTCATTACTTATACATAAATTATTTTGATCCTTCCTACCCCCCATGAAATAACCCAATATTATACATATAACATATATAATGACAATATTGCAAATAAAGAAAAATAGTTGCCATAAATTAACACATATGCCCTCTTGAGTCTTCATAAACTATATGATAGAGATGCATGTTGTGCATCTCATAATATATGATCTAGCATTATTTACCACATATAATGGATGTAGTGGTAATGATGGTGTATGTTGTTCATCATTTGTATTCAACTCTAACTTAGAAAGTTTTAAAATAGGGTCATTGATGGTGTCTTATAACTTCGTATGGATCAAAACTATTCTAATGCGACTAGATAAAGAAACACTAGTACTTGATCTACCCACTTTGTCATTGCTTTCACATCCCCAACATCTTATATAATTTTAATCTTCACATCGATAAACTACCACAAAAGTGACTTTGATTGTCTTTTAAGTGTGACCATCTTATCATCTTTTACATAAATATTTCTAGACATTTGGTCACACATTAATTTAGAGTTGATTTCAACAATCACATTCCATACATTTTGATCATAAGGACTCATAGGACTATGAAGAAGAGATACATAATATGAACCATTCAATTTTCTACCTTCAGTAATTAGAGTAGAATTAAAGGTTATAAATTCTTTCCTTAGACCATAAATAACATACACATATTTGAAATACACATTACTTGTATCATAGAAAATAGTAATACACAATACATATATGATATTCATAATCTTGTGCAAAAAATAAAACATGTAAAAAACAAAATCATCTTCAAGATTCATATAAACATTTGATTTTAATGAAAATAACTTGACACACCCTAGGATGTTATTAAAAATAAGTTGACTTCGTACCATAAGGTTGAAGTAATCAATAATACAGCCAAAGGGTTACCTTGATCTTTCTATTATTAACTTGATAGAGTTATGAACAAAAAGGAACACCAAGTGTTTTAAAATCCCAAAATAATGACTAAAATTGAGTACTAAGTTAGGAGAAGCATAACACGTAGAGAGAAACATAGTACTAATATATCCACCACCTATGTGAGCCTTTCCATTAGCAATAATAAATTAAACATTAGAAACATCCATTCATATCACTAGTTAAGGGCATAGCCAAGTCACAAAAAGATAGATGCACATTTAAACATAGAATAGGATAAGATCTTGAAATCATTCCCAAATGGGCATACCATCAGGGGGTTCAAGTAGCAAAAAATACTATCAATTTTTAATTCCATGAGGCTTCTGATATTGAGTTGATTGAGTTATGAAGAAAAATGAACTTAATAAGTGTCATGCAAGCTTGTAATAAATAGTTATACATGACCATACTTCATATTATAATAATTATAACTAAAATGACTACTTGAAGGAATTCATTATTAGTTAAGGCATAATGATTCATTCAATGCATAATCATTGTCTACATCATTGAGTATTTAACCCTTAAGCATAAAACCATTCCCAAATAAGCATACCATCAGGTTGAAGTAGTCTAAAATACAGCCAATGGGTTTCCATGATCCTCTTATTATTAACTTGATAAATGCTTTGCAACATCACAAGAAAGACCAATACCAAGTACTAAGTTAAGATAAACATAAAACATATAGAGAAACATAGTACTAAAATATCCACCACCTATGTGAGTATTTCCATTAGAAAGAGGAAATTAAACATTAGAAACAACCATTCATAAGTCAAAAAAGATATATGTACATTTAAACAAAAAATAGGGTAATATCGTAAAATCATTCCCAAAAAGGCATACCATTAGGGGATTCAAGCAATTAATAATACAGTCAATGGTTTTTCATGAGCCTTATATTATTATCTTGAGTGAATTATCAATAAAAATGAACATAAGTGTTTTGAAAATGCATCCATCATATTAGGACAATTATGACTGAAGAACTAAGGAGTATTATGTTGATTGTATTTTTGCCTTATTGAAGTAATGAATGATTACTGAGGGCATAGGAATTCATTGAATGCATAATTTATTTTGCATGTTTGTGTAATCAGGATATGTTAAATAGAATTCATTGAATTTATAATTCATTCAATGTTAGTTATTACTTATAATATAACTCACACTCCTATAATTTTCCTCCTACAATAAGGCATTGATTGTATTATTAACTAGTTCAACCCTGATGGTATGTTTATTTTAGAATGATTTTAGGATCGTAACCTATTCTATGCAAGAGACATGCATCTATCTTATATTATTGAGTTCATGCTGATAGTGGTTCTAACTATACTTTACTATATGTACACACCATGGGTCAAATTTACAAACATTCAAATTGATTTATAGTATAAATTTAGAATACAAAGGTACAAATCACAAACAAACTAATGCCACAAGAAACACCAATACTGAGTACTAAGTTAAGAAAACCATGAAACATAAAGAGAAACAAGTACTAAGATATCCACCACCTATGTGAGTCTTTCCATTAACAAAATAAAATTAACATTAGAAACATCCATTCATATCACCATTTAAGGGACTTAGCTGAGTCACAAAAGATAGATACACATTTAAACATAGAATAGGGTAAGATCCTAAAATCATTCCCAACTAGGCATACCTTTAGGGGGTTTAAGCATTAAAAAAAATTCAATGGTTTTCCATGAGACTTCTATTATTATCTTGATTGAGTTATCAAGAAAAACAAATATAATTTTTTTGCAAGCTCATCCTTCATATTACGACAATTATGACTGAAGAACTACGGAGTATTATGTTGACTATATTATTATCTAATTAAAGGAATTAATTATTATTGAGGGCATAGGAATTCATTTAATGAATAATTTATTTTGTTTTTTTATGTAATTAGGATATTATACATAGAATTCATTTAACACATAATTCATTTAGTGTTAGTTACTACTTCCAATAAAACTCACACTCCTATACTCTGCCTCCTACAACAAAACATTGACTATATTTTTAACTACTTCAATCACTGATAGTATGATTATTTGGGCATGAATTTAGGATATTAACCTATTTTGTGTATGATATGTGAATCTATATTATATTACTAATCTCATGCTAATGATGATTATAACTATACTTTATTGTATGTACACAACAGGGATAAATTTTCCAAACATTCAAATTCCTTTATAGTATAAAGATAAAATATAAAGGTACAAAGTTATAATTCCTTTATTTTTATCATATCCAAAAAATATTATGAATTTAATTCATATTCCTTCACTATATTATATGTATCATATCCTAATTACACAAATTATTCAATAAATTATTCATTGCATGAATGATTCTACCCGAACTAATCATTAATTCCTTTATGCAGTGAATAATACAGTCAACATAAAACAATACCAAATGTGTTATGAAATATATTTATGGTATTCCATTCTGAGATTATGAGTTGATATCATGATCAAATGTTTTTGATTCAACAATGAAGAAAATACAATTTACTATAACTACCAACCTATATAATGAAATGCCTCTCAGGAATGATCCTATGGTTCATGCTTTTGGAATCAAGTGATGGTAATAAGAAAATAGATATGGGATCTTGCATAGGTAAAAAATGAATACTATAATGGCAAATGAAAACTAGTATATTCTTTGAATAGGGGAATGACATGAAAGTACTAATTAAGCATTCAAAGGATATTAAAATTTTATTTCACAACATGCATTTCACTTAACCATTATCATTTGGCTTAATTGATGTCAATTTCCTTAACCTCTATCATTAGTATTAACCATTGTTATTTTACTTAATGTTTCATTAATGGATGTTATGCCGATCTTGGGTGTTAGACTTTGACTGATTTAGTGGGGCCTATAGACATGTCAATTAGAAATATAAATGTTACTACTAGTTAAGGACCTCTATGTGTATTTGTGTGTGTGTGTGTGTGTGTGTCTATATATATATATATATATATATATATATATATATATATGTAGATATATACATGTATACATATGTATATATCTATATGTATATGTGTGTGTGTCTATATATATACATATATATATATATATACATATATATATATATACATATATATATGTATATATACATACACATACACATATACATATACACACACATGTGTGTGTGTGTGTAAGCTTGAAGATGAGAACTAGAATTTGACAGATTTGGTGGGCCCCACAGACATGTCAGTCAAAAATATGAATGTTACTCTATGTGTGTGTGTGTATATGTATGTATCTATATATGTATATGTATCTACTTATATGATATATATATTTTAATGTTATATCATATTATATAATATATATTTTAAAACATTTTTCAATACATATTATATATGGCATGTATGGACTTGGCCAATGCAAAAAATATTTATGTATGGAGGATTGCAATGAGTGTTATATAACATCCAAAAAACAAATTATTGGTTACTTTAATAGCCATAATAGGGCACACATTATTTTTTATGATTTTTTTTTGTGTTATGAGAATAGTCATTTCCCTCATTTCTATATGTTGGTTGATCCCTGATAGTCTCTAGTAAAACTAACTTCTATAACAACATACACAAATAGTAGCAATGCAAGTAAGCCATGCCCATGCATGGAATTTCTTGACACATTTGAAAAACTTCAGATTTTTTGGCCGAAACTAGAGAATATCCTAAAAGGTGATATGAACCCAACCATATATGTGTATATATGTATACACACACACACACACGCATATATATATATATATATATATGTATGTATGTATGCATATATATATGTGTGTATGCATATATATATGTGTGTATGCATATATATATATATGCATATATATATATATATGCATATATATATATATGCAAATATATATATATATATATATGCGCATATATATATATATGCATATGTATATGCATATATATATATGCACATATATATATATATATATGCACATATATATATATATATATATATATATATATATATATATATATATATATATATATGCACATATATATATATATATATATATATATATATATATATGCATATATATATGCATATATATGCATATATATATATATATATATGCATATATATATATATATGCATATATATATATATATATATATATATGCATATATATATATATATATATATATGCATATATATATATATGCATATATATATATATGCATATATATATATATATATGCATATATATATATGCATATATATATGCATATATATATATATATGCATACACACACACACACACATATATATGCATACATATATATATGCATATATATATATGTATATATATATGCATATATATACGTATATATATATATGCAAATATGCATATATATATATGTATATATATATATATATATATGCATATATATATGCATATATATATATGCATATATATATATATATGTGCATATATATGTGCATATATATATATGCATATATATATATATATGCATATATATATATATATATGCATATATATATGCATATATGCATATATATATATATATATATATATATATATATATATATGCATATATATATATGCATATATATATATATATATGCATATATATATATACATATATGCATATATATATGCATATATATATATATATATATGCATATATATATGCATATATATATATATATATATATATATATATATATATATATATATATATAGAGAGAGAGAGAGAGAGAGAGAGAGGGGTTCACATGGAAGTAAATTATCACCCATAAGAGGTTCACTTGGAAGTTCATGGCTAGTTTATTCATTTGGTGCATTGTGCATAGGAGAATTAGGTGAGAAGTATCTTACCCATTTATCAAAAATATTTTATTTGGAAGAAGGAATAAAAGTAATGGGTTTTATAGAAAACTATTCATATATTTGTGTTTCACCATCATCTTGTACCTTCTTAACTAATGTATAAATTTGCAAATTTTTCCAATCATTGTCATAATTATAAGAAAATTTTGTAAATTCATGCATAGGATGAGGAGGACATGCCATAGTGGCAATTTTATCTATTTAACTAAAGAAAATTTTGTAAAGTAATATGAAGAAAATACATGCATAAATAAATACTATCATTGAAATTTTGAAATTACTTTTGATAATCAAATAATTTTTAAAATGTTCAAATTATTTTTCTAAAAATTGTAATGGAGGAAAACATAAGTTTGAGGACCTAGCTTGGAAATCTAGGGTTTTTATCTAGGATTTTAAATTTTTTTTAAATTATGCAATAATTTTAAATTCTAAAAATATTGAATAGGAGTAATGCACAAAAATTTATGCAAAAATCAGAATTTGGAATCTCAATTTTTTCACAAGATAACTAATAATTTTGAAAATTTGAAATTATTTTTGACAAATTAATCAATTTGCAAAAATTCCAAAATAGTTCTATGAATTTTGCAAGGAAGGTTGAGGTTTAAGGGCCTAGTTTTGAAATCTAGGGTTTTAGAATATTTGAAAATTATGTAATAATTTTAAATTATAAAAATAATTTTGAATAGGAATAATGCACAAAAAATTATAAAAAAATTAGAATTTCTAGATTATATTTTTCCATACAAATATGAAGAAAAAACCTGAAGTGTAGCTAGGGTTTTAGGTTTGTTCGATGTAAGTTGGGTTCACAAAAATGTTTTATTATTTTTTGGAATTTAGTGATTAGATACTAAAAAATAAGGGTTTGGAATAATAGGAAAAATCTAGTTTATTGGGAAAAATATAGATTTTAAATAGGTAATTTTTCAAGAGGAAGAACAATAAAATTATCTTAAATTAGGATGAAATGAATGATTCCAAAGATGGTAATTGAAAAGTAGGACTGAGACACTATTAGGAATCTAAAACTAGCTTTAATTTTTTAATTAGATAGGAGTGGTAGAATAAGACACCCTAGTGTTTATCACTATATTCCCTCCTAGGTTTTGATGTCCTTAGGATCTAAGCTTTTTAGGTTTTGTTCACCAGGTCATTATGAGCTTATGTACCAAATTTTATGAGATGGAAGTTAGTAGAGGTCACTATAGGTTCATTTATTCTTCAATACCTATATCTATCTACACACATGAAAAAAATGAAAAAATCAAAAGAAAAAGGGGTAAAATTGGTTAAGCAAAAAATGACCACATGATCTAGAACCCCTACTATCCTAGCCACTACCTACATTAACCCTCAAGCTAGGGTCTTAGATCAAATGTAGTTCTCCCTTAAGGAATGTGCATAATCAATGCACATGATAGATGAAAGAATGAATTTATCATAGGCCCTTCATTGATCAAGCATTCAAGTCTATGTACGACGGAGAGAAGTTGAGCTATACTATTGATTGATTTTTATTATTTCTATTGTCACAAAGTAGTAAGTACTAGATATAAAATTCCTTTTGTAGTATTTTATATAGGAGAATAGTTATTTAAAATTTGGGAGATTTATTTACATTTAGACAACATTGGAAAACATAGGAACAAAGAAAAGAAAAGGGGTAAGACTCATCTTGTAAAATAAACTTATTGTTAGAGTTTAATTTGACTTTAGTTAGTAGCACTAGAAACTAGACACCCTATGTTCTAGCATTGTACTCCAATCCCAATGCTCATATCCTACAGGTTGGGGACCATGGGGGATAGAAAAATCATGCAAAACTTGACCTAGCTGATGTTGAATGACAATTTTAAAGGCTTGAGGTGACTGGGAATGGGTAAAAGTATGACTCAATCTTAGAACAAGACCCAAACATATAAAATCAAAGGCATGGCTAAATTTATAAAAATCTCATATTCTCTAGTCGAAGTCTCTTATGAAAGGAATATGAAAATACATGATATGTGTGGTTTTTTGGCTAATTTAGAGTGTGTATAGGGAACCATTTCAATCTATGTGAGAAGCCAACTTTTAACATCAATAATGTTCTCAAATTTAGACCATGTGATCTCCCCACCTAGGATAATCCAACCATGTGAGAAAATAATTATATAACCCTCACATGTGTGAGATGCAATTACATTAAAAGAAATAATTATTTAACCCTCACATGTGTGAGATGCAATTACATTAAAATTCTCACTTAGATTTTTTGCCATAAATCCAAGTATGTCAAAAGCTTGTTCGGAAGAACAACTTTGAACATGCATATCTTGTCTTGCTTTGGTGCTTGACCTAAAAATTAATGAAAATAAAATAGAAACAAAACTAAAAAAATACATATGATAATTTTATTATAAAACATCCACACATGTGAGATATTCCATCACCAAACTACTTTCTCAGCTCTTTTTTACCTCATGCAAATTTGGCAAGTATGGGAAAACAATGTCAAACTCCTTGGGAGCCCAACTTTGCACTTGGATATATTTTATTGAACTTAGGTGCTTGACCTAAGATTTAACACAAAGCAACTAAAAATAATAATAAACAAATAAATGTGACCATTTCCTCTTGAAACCTCCATGTGTGTGCATTATACCATCATCAACATGCTTACTTAATTTTATTTGAACATAGAAAACATTGTCAAAATGCCTAAGAGCCCAAATTTGCACCCACATATATTTGACTGAATTTAAGAAAATGACATAAGATTTAACACATAGAAATTAGTTATTAGTTTGATGATAACCATATGACCAACACCCCCTGACTCATCCACATGTGGTAATGGTGATATCAACAAACTGCCTACTTAGATTTATGCCACTAGACCCAAACTATCTAGATGAAAATTATGGACTACCAGATGAATTCCACTCATACACAAAAGAACTAAAATCATATAAAACCTATTATATGACCTATTTCACATGATCAATGATACATACTCAACCTTGAACATTTATAACCATGCCAAAACTAAAGATAAACCAAACTAACTTCAAGCACACTAGGAAAAGCACATTGTGCACTTTATCATTGTAACTTAGGATATCAAATCACTTCAACCACTCACTAGGAAAGTTCCATAGCATAATCATGACATAATTTATAAATACTCAACAAACTCCCCCTTTGTCATTAATTTTGACAAACATCACTCATCTCACCTTCTCTCTCTTCAAGCTCTCTCATAATAGGTATTTTCTCCCCCTTTGACACAATGACAAAGTGGGAACCTAATAATCATGAGACCTAAAAATAACATAAATAATAAAGGACCATCTTATAAAGATGATACAAACTCCCACTTACCTTTATCCCACCTCTTCTTTCCTTCACAACTTCCTCTTGTTCCATGTCAACACTCTTTTTCAACCAATCATTGCAACCAATGAAGAAATAACACACAAAATAACTAAAATATGGTGGAACTCACCAATAAAAATTTGAGAGGGACTCCACCTAAGATTTTTTTATCCATTTCATTAGTTGATCATCTTCATATCTCCATACATCATGAGGAACCACCATACAAACTTACTAGTCTTTTATCCCAAACCACCTCATGGAGCACCAATAGAAATTTAAGCCACATGCCAAATAGGAAACATGTTATAAAAAAATCCTCAAAACTCACCTTTAAATTCTCATACCTTGCCCTCTTGGAAACACTAACCAAAAACATCAAATCTTTATACTAGACATGTCTAGACTCCTTATAACCCTACTTGAAACTTGCATAGACCACATATTTTAGTAGATACATCTTCAAGTCCTAATAAACATCATATCCAAATCACTCTAATATGCATATTTAATCACACCAATTTTTAACACCTAGATCATCCTCTACAACATACTTCCTTCAGAAACTTACTACCTAATTAGGCCTTCAATTTGAAAAAAAAATTGAATAACTTGAGAACCAAAAACATTAAAATATTTGTGAAGATTTATATTATAACACATTTATCCCATTAAACATATTAAAAATCCTTATACCTCAATTCATAAGGAAAACCACTTTTTTAGCAAAGTCCAAAACCCTAGAATCTTAAAACAAATGAGGTCAACACATCACCTTCCAGTCAATAGACACTCTTGAAACATCTTACAGACCTATAGATATAAATTACACACTTCTACACCAAGATTTGAGCTTTTGCACCTTTGAGAACATTAACTTCTTATAACCCCTTTTAGAACATGCATGTTCTTAAGCATAAACTAGGAAACTTGAGAGCTAATAAAAAATTCCAATTTGACTTCAACATACCTTCAAACCAAAAAAATTATTCGATCACATTACAAGGAAGTTAACAAACCTTTCAGAGAACTAAACTATTCTTGACATTCTACCAATCTCATTAAGCCACCTTTAACCACACATTCTAACCCTATACTATAGCTCCTTCACAAACCTCTAGAGTAAACACATGAACTTGTTTCTCCCTCTTAACTAATGACCTTATAATATCAAAAAAGGTATCTATACAAATTGTCATTAATATCTTGATCACACAAAATTGATTCTCCACAAGAAATGTCTTCTAAGAAGCATAGGTAGACACATCCTATTTCACAATATCCTAGAACAATGTGAAACAAAGAGTTTCCCACAACTCCTCATATTACTTATCCTTCTTGTTCATCTAATGCTTATATTTATTCTTATGCTTAGTATTGTTATAAGTAACATGCTCATCCACTACAACATTCTCCTTCTTTTCTATGATAGAATTGACAACACATGGAGCAACTATAGAATCTTGGCATGCCTTTTCATTTGAAAAATCAAAATTATAGCTTGAAAATTCATCACTAGGTATAGACAATTAATTTACTTTATATAATACTTGATCAATAATAATAGGATGTTTACTTGGATCCATACACATCTCATAACTAGACTCAATTACTACCTTGGGCTTGTCCTTGATCTTGGTCTCTTCATTCTCAACATGAGTAGACAATGAAAGCCCTTGACACTCTTATCCTTCTATATGCATATTATAAACATGAAAAATGAATTTCATACCAGGGGCATTCTAAGGCGACTTTGTTGTGGCCACAACTTCGCATTCCAGAATTCCAAGAACTTTTCTCATAGTTTTAGCACCACGAATAAAAAATAATGGACTATCCTTGAGGTTGATTTCTCTAGGACGTATAAGAAGGGACATGCCAAAAACTTTTCTCATAGTTACAAATCCAGAGCTCCATGAAAATTGTTAAAATAGTCTTGGCACCATTTTGAGCCTTGAACAGGTCTAGGACAATCCCAAAGTGCACATTTGGTGCCTAAGAAACCTGCAGGAGGAGGACAAATTCTTGTGCATGGACCTTGAAGTTCAGGAATAGTTTCTCCTTGAAAGTTAACATCAAAAGGTAGGCACATGTTATGGCTAAAACCTGTGTAAATCGAAAAGACCATTTTCCATCTTAGCTATTGCATCTAAACCCTCATCAATAATTAGACTTAATGATTCTGTAAGGACATTTTCACGACTACCAATCCCATTAGTAAGTTGTTCCTATGTATTCATATCATCCACAAAGAAGTCCTGGAAACAACTAAAACGCTGATCAATCAAAAAAATCCCAAATTATTATCATGAAGCTCACATTGTAATTGGTTACAACTTTCATGATAAACACTAGGGTGTCTTATTCTACCACTCCTATCTAATTAAAAAATTAAAGCTAGGTTTAGATTCCTAATAGTGTCTCAGTCCTACTTTTCAATTACCATCTTTGGAATCATTCATTTCATCCTAATTTAAGATAATTTTATTGTTCTTCCTCTTGAAAAATTACCTATTTAAAATCTATATTTTTCCCAATAAACTAGATTTTTCCTATTATTCCAAACCCTTATTATTTAGTATCTAATCACTAAATTCCAAAAAATAATAAAACATTTTTGTGAACCCAACTTACATCGAACAAACCTAAAACCCTAGCTACACTTCGGGTTTTTTCTTCATATTTGTATGGAAAAATATAATCTAGAAATTCTAATTTTTTTATAATTTTTTGTGCATTATTCCTATTCAAAATTATTTTTATAATTTAAAATTATTACATAATTTTCAAATATTCTAAAACCCTAGATTTCAAAACTAGGTCCTTAAACCTCAACCTTCCTTGCAAAATTCATAGAACTATTTTGGAATTTTTGCAAATTGATTAATTTGTCAAAAATAATTTCAAATTTTCAAAATTATTAGTTATCTTTTGAAAAAATTGAGATTCCAAATTCTGATTTTTGCATAAATTTTTGTGCATTACTCCTATTCAAAATTATTTTTAGAATTTAAAATTATTGCATAATTTAAAAAAAAATTAAAATCCTAGATAAAAACCCTAGATTTCCAAGCTAGGTCCTCAAACTTATGCTTTCCTCCATTACAATTTTTAGAAAAATAATTTGAACATTTTTAAAATTATTTGATTATCAAAAGTAATTTCAAAATTTCAATGATAGTATTTATTTATGCATGTATTTTCTTCATATTACTTTACAAAATTTTCTTTAGTTAAATAAATAAAATTGCCACTATGGCATGTCCTCCTCATCCTATGCATGAATTTACAAAATTTTCTTATAATTATGACAATGATTGGAAAAATTTGCAAATTTATACATTAGTTAAGAAGGTACAAGATGATGGTGAAACACAAATATATGAATAGTTTTCTATAAAACCCATTACTTTTATTCCTTCTTCCAAATAAAATATTTTTGATAAATGGGTAAGATACTTCTCACCTAATTCTCCTATGCACAATGCACCAAATGAATAAACTAGCCATGAACTTCCAAGTGAACCTCTTATGGGTGATAATTTACTTCCATGTGAACCCCTCTCTCTCTCTCTATATATATATATATATATATATATATATATATATATATATATATATATGCATATATATATGCATATATATATATGTGTGTGTGTGTGTGTGTGTATGCATATATATATATATATATATATATATATATATATATATATATATATGCATATATATATATATATATGCATATATATATATATATATGCATATATATATATATATGCATATATATGTATGCAAAATATATATATATATATATATATATATATATATATATATATGCGCATATATATATATATATATATATATATATATGCATATACATATGCATATATATATATATATATATGCGCATATATATATATATATATTTTTGCATACATATATATGCATATATATATATATGCATATATATATATATATATATATATATATATATATATATATATATATATATATATATATATATATATATATGCATACACACACACACACACACACACACACACACACACACACACACACACACATATATATATGCGTGTGTGTGTGTGTGTACATATATACACATATATGGTTGGGTTCATATCACCTTTTAGGATATTCTCTAGTTTCGGCCAAAAAATCTGAAGTTTTTCAAATGTGTCAAGAAATTCCATGCATGGGCATGGCTTACTTGCATTGCTACTATTTGTGTATGTTGTTATAGAAGTTAGTTTTACTAGAGACTATCAGGGATCAACCAACATATAGAAATGAGGGAAATGACTATTCTCATAACACAAAAAAAAATCATAAAAAATAATGTGTGCCCTATTATGGCTATTAAAGTAACCAATAATTTGTTTTTTGGATGTTATATAACACTAATTGCAATCCTCCATAGATAAATATTTTTTGCATTGGCCAAGTCCATACATGCCATATATAATATGTATTGAAAAATATTTTAAAATATATATTATATAATATGATATAACATTAAAATATATATATCATATAAGTAGATACATATACATATATAGATACATACATATACACACACACACATAGAGTAGCATTCATATTTTTGACTGACATGTCTGTGGGGCCCACCAAATCTGTCAAATTCTAGTTCTCATCTTCAAGCTTACACACACACACACATGTGTGTATATGTATATGTGTATGTGTATGTATATATACATATATATATGTATATATATAGACACACACACATATACATATACATATATACATATGTATACATGTATATATCTACATACACACACACACACACACACACACACACACACACACACACACACACACACACACACACACACACACACACACACACACACACACACACACACACACACACACACACACACACATACACAAATACACATAGAGGTCCTTAACTAGTAGTAACATTTATATTTCTAATTGACATGTCTATAGGCCCCACTAAATCAGTCAAAGTCTAACACCCAAGATCGGGATAACATCCATTAATGAAACATTAAGTAAAATAACAATGGTTAATACTAATGATAGAGGTTAAGGAAACTGACATCAATTAAGCCAAATGATAATGGTTAAGTGAAATGCATGTTGTGAAATAAAATTTTAATATCCTTTGAATGCTTAATTAGTACTTTCATGTCATTCCCCTATTCAAAGAATATACTAGTTTTCATTTGCCATTATAGTATTCATTTTTTACCTATGCAAGATCCCATATCTATTTTCTTATTACCATCACTTGATTCCAAAAGCATGAACCATAGGATCATTCCTGAGAGGCATTTCATTATATAGGTTGGTAGTTATAGTAAATTGTATTATCTTCATTGTTGAATCAAAAACATTTGATCATGATATCAACTCATAATCTCAGAATGGAATACCATAAATATATTTCATAACACATTTGGTATTGTTTTATGTTGACTGTATTATTCACTGCATAAAGGAATTAATGATTAGTTAGGGTAGAATCATTCATGCAATGAATAATTTATTGAATAATTTATGCAATTAGGATATGATACATATAATATAGTGAAGGAATATGAATTAAATTCATAATATTTGTTGGATATGATAAAAATAAAGGAATTATAACTTTGTACCTTTATATTTTATCTTTATACTATAAAGGAATTTGAATGTTTGGAAAATTTATCCCTGTCGTGTACATACAATAAAGTATAGTTATAATCATCATTAGCATGAGATTAGTAATATAATATAGATTCACATATCATACAAAAAATAGGTTAATATCCTAAATTCATGCCCAAATAATCATACTATCAGTGATTGAAGTAGTTAAAAATATAGTCAATGTTTTGTTGTAGGAGGCAGAGTATAGGAGTGTGAGTTTTATTGGAAGTAGTAACTAACACTAAATGAATTATGTGTTAAATGAATTCTATGTATAATATCCTAATTACATAAAAAAAAATAAAAATTATTCATTAAATGAATTCCTATGCCCTCAATAATAATTAATTCCTTTAATTAGATAATAATATAGTCAACATAATACTCCGTAGTTCTTCAGTCATAATTGTCGTAATATGAAGGTTGAGCTTGCAAAAAAATTATATTTGTTTTTCTTGATAACTCAATCAAGATAATAATATAAGTCTCATGGAAAACCATTGAATTTTTTTTAATGCTCAAACCCCCTAAAGGTATGCCTAGTTGGGAATGATTTTAGGATCTTACCCTATTCTATGTTTAAATGTGTATCTATCTTTTGTGACTCAGCTAAGTCCCTTAAATGGTGATATGAATGGATGTTTCTAATGTTAATTTTATTTTGTTAATGGAAAGACTCACATAGGTGGTGGATATCTTAGTACTTGTTTCTCTTTATGTTTCATGGTTTTCTTAACTTAGTACTCAGTATTAGTGTTTCTTGTGGCATTAGTTTGTTTGTGATTTGTACCTTTGTATTCTAAATTTATACTATAAATCAATTTGAATGTTTGTAAATTTGACCCATGGTGTGTACATATAGTAAAGTATAGTTAGAACCACTATCAGCATGAACTCAATAATATAAGATAGATGCATGTCTCTTGCATAGAATAGGTTACGATCCTAAAATCATTCTAAAATAAACATACCATCAGGGTTGAACTAGTTAATAATACAATCAATGCCTTATTGTAGGAGGAAAATTATAGGAGTGTGAGTTATATTATAAGTAATAACTAACATTGAATGAATTATAAATTCAATGAATTCTATTTAACATATCCTGATTACACAAACATGCAAAATAAATTATGCATTCAATGAATTCCTATGCCCTCAGTAATCATTCATTACTTCAATAAGGCAAAAATACAATCAACATAATACTCCTTAGTTCTTCAGTCATAATTGTCCTAATATGATGGATGCATTTTCAAAACACTTATGTTCATTTTTATTGATAATTCACTCAAGATAATAATATAAGGCTCATGAAAAACCATTGACTGTATTATTAATTGCTTGAATCCCCTAATGGTATGCCTTTTTGGGAATGATTTTACGATATTACCCTATTTTTTGTTTAAATGTACATATATCTTTTTTGACTTATGAATGGTTGTTTCTAATGTTTAATTTCCTCTTTCTAATGGAAATACTCACATAGGTGGTGGATATTTTAGTACTATGTTTCTCTATATGTTTTATGTTTATCTTAACTTAGTACTTGGTATTGGTCTTTCTTGTGATGTTGCAAAGCATTTATCAAGTTAATAATAAGAGGATCATGGAAACCCATTGGCTGTATTTTAGACTACTTCAACCTGATGGTATGCTTATTTGGGAATGGTTTTATGCTTAAGGGTTGAATACTCAATGATGTAGACAATGATTATGCATTGAATGAATCATTATGCCTTAACTAATAATGAATTCCTTCAAGTAGTCATTTTAGTTATAATTATTATAATATGAAGTATGGTCATGTATAACTATTTATTACAAGCTTGCATGACACTTATTAAGTTCATTTTTCTTCATAACTCAATCAACTCAATATCAGAAGCCTCATGGAATTAAAAATTGATAGTATTTTTTGCTACTTGAACCCCCTGATGGTATGTCTATTTGGGAATGATTTCAAGATCTTATCCTATTCTATGTTTAAATGTGCATCTATCTTTTTGTGACTTGGCTATGCCCTTAACTAGTGATATGAATGGATGTTTCTAATGTTTAATTTATTATTGCTAATGGAAAGGCTCACATAGGTGGTGGATATATTAGTACTATGTTTCTCTCTACGTGTTATGCTTATCCTAACTTAGTACTCAATTTTAGTCATTATTTTGGGATTTTAAAACACTTGGTGTTCCTTTTTGTTCATAACTCTATCAAGTTAATAATAGAAAGATCAAGGTAACCCTTTGGCTGTATTATTGATTACTTCAACCTTATGGTACGAAGTCAACTTATTTTTAATAACATCCTAGGGTGTGTCAAGTTATTTTCATTAAAATCAAATGTTTATATGAATCTTGAAGATGATTTTGTTTTTTACATGTTTTATTTTTTGCACAAGATTATGAATATCATATATGTATTGTGTATTACTATTTTCTATGATACAAGTAATGTGTATTTCAAATATGTGTATGTTATTTATGGTCTAAGGAAAGAATTTATAACCTTTAATTCTACTCTAATTACTGATGGTAGAAAATTGAATGGTTCATATTATGTATCTCTTCTTCATAGTCCTATGAGTCCTTATGATCAAAATGTATGGAATGTGATTGTTGAAATCAACTCTAAATTAATGTGTGACCAAATGTCTAGAAATATTTATGTAAAAGATGATAAGATGGTCACACTTAAAAGACAATCAAAGTCACTTTTGTGGTAGTTTATCGATGTGAAGATTAAAATTATATAAGATGTTGGGGATGTGAAAGCAATGACAAAGTGGGTAGATCAAGTACTAGTGTTGCTTTATCTAGTCGCACTAGAATAGTTTTGATCCATACGAAGTTATAAGACACCATCAATGACCCTATTTTAAAACTTTCTAAGTTAGAGTTGAATACAAATGATGAACAACATACACCATCATTACCACTACATCCATTATATGTGGTAAATAATGCTAGATCATATATTATGAGATGCACAACATGCATCTCTATCATATAGTTTATGAAGACTCAAGAGGGCATATGTGTTAATTTATGGCAACTATTTTTCTTTATTTGCAATATTGTCATTATATATGTTATATGTATAATATTGGGTTATTTCATGGGGGGTAGGAAGGATCAAAATAATTTATGTATAAGCAATGAATTGATAGCTCTCTCTTGGTAGAGAGTATCTACCATGTCAAGTTTTTATCAGTATTGTAAATGAATGAAAGTTTCATTATGTTCTTAAAAAAAATTATCATTATACTTCAATATTATAAGTGATATTAGTATGTCTTATTACATGTGATTAAGATAGCAATGGTTGAAAATATTAATTGATGATAATGATTGTATCATCACTAATTATTTCATTGGTAAGAAATTCTTTCATCTAAATTTAATAATCATGGGTGTTTTATCAAGGATGTAATCACTTAACACATAAATATTGGAAGTATCACTTTGAACATTTTGTAGAATCCCCAATTTGGGCTTCATTATATTATCGTCAAGCCCATTAACAATGCAAACAAGATATAATATGGTTTAATGTTATTTATAGATTTTATATTACCATCGAAAATAAATTGACAACATAAATAAAATATATGTTTGAAAGTAAATAATCCATGATAAATATCACATCTTCCAATAAATGCAATTTTAAGAAATACTGTTAATTGAACAATATAAATGTAAAATTCAGTAACTACATTGAAATGAACCACATTAGAGGAACACACTAATTATCATCATTTTTATCATTGTTGGAGGTAGGAAGCATGGATGTGATGGGAGTTGTTGTAGGGAAAGTCATAAGATGGATTTAATTTTTTTTCACACTTTGATCTCTTCCTCATTAATTTATTTTGGATTAAATTCATATAATATCCCTAGCACTTATAACAACTTCATATACTCCCAGTGATGTAATTTTTTCCTCGATCCACATTTGAGCCTGTAGTTTTTATTTCCTTACACATTAAATACAAAGCTTTAGATTCTTGCTCTCATTTCTCAGAGATATTATCGTTGTATTCATTCCTTAAATAATTTCCTTCAAGATATCATCCCTTTATTTGACAACCTTTTCCCATTTCTCTCATACATCCAACCTAGTCTTCAAATTTCTTAGTTCATATTCTTGAAAGTCATCATCCACATTCACATTCATTTGTTCAAAACTTTCAAATTGGTCCACAAAATTACTTATGGGAGTGGGATTGGGATTCTTGGAATCCACACAGAAACAAATCCATGTATATTTATTAATTATATGACATTAACAATATAAACAAATATCTAGTCCTATGAAGGGATATCACCTAGAGTCTAGTTTTTGGTATCACATTCTGCACTCAAAATGTCAACTAGTTTCCTCTTGACAGATTCATTAGTTCCTTTCTTTTTATATTTATTATTTTCCATTACTAAAAAAATAAAAACATTTTAATATAATGACATGGAGCTTCATTGGTTCCTAATTTTTTTAAATGGAAAATAGTAGACCATTATACACAATGTGAAGGGTATTATACATACAAGCTAGATGTAGAGCATTATATAGACTGTAATAACATGGAAAATAGTAGACCATTATACAAACCAATGGTTCATTGGTTAATATCCTTTATGTATCAAGATGGACAATAATAGACCATTACACATAATGTAAAAGGTATTATACAAATAACCAAGATTTAGGGCATTATACAAACTACAATAAGATGGACAATAGTAGAGTAGTAGACCATTATAAAGATAGTAGAAAATTTGACCAATAGACCAGTACACTAGTAGAAAGTAGACTAATCGACCATTGTTAAGTCACTATAAGAAACTTAGATAAGATATCCAAGTCATTTGATAGTTGAACTAGTTAAAATCCAGTCAAGAAAGCAAATTAGGCCTATCTAGACCTAAAAGCGAAATATTGTCATTAAGGCCAATTTTGTAAGAAATAAATGAAGGAATTGGTTTTTAATTAGTATATATAGTGTATAAACATCTTTAGAAATCCTTTAATACACTACTGAGGGAAGTCAAGAATAATAATACCTTTTCAAGACCAAATAAGCATATACATAATATTGTATTATATTAAGATCGAGTCAAGTTTCTTGGTCATTGGTGACCTATACAATGCTTTAAACTCATGTAAACAAATATAAATGCCTATTATCATTGTATTGATCCATTTCAATTAAGCATTCAAATATAAAGGACTTTGTTTAACACTGTTGTAGGTATTCATTAAGGTAAGGTAGAAGATAGATATAAATAAATGTTTCTTGGGAATTGAAGTATTTAACCTTATAAAAATGTGTATATATTATTTTTCATAAATTTATAATTTTTTAAATAGATAATATAAGGTTTTCACTTTAAAGTTTACATCAAGTCCTTATAGGTAGAATTAGGCATATGGAAACTAAGTTGTCAAATGAATTTTGAGGTTGAAATTATTCATGATCTAAAAAGTGATAATGAGTATTTACTTACTTTAGGAGTTGGTAAGTAAGGTAAATAATAGTCTTGGGATTGAGTACCCTATTTAATGTCATTGGGAATGTCTTTTGATCAAAATACAAAGATCTATTTAAAAGAAGACATTGTAGTATACTTGAATGATTAAGTAGACCACTTACATTGACACCAAAGATGGACAAAAATAGACCATTTCACATAAGTTTAAGGTTAATATAGAGACAATTAAGATGCACAAAATTATATAGACTATAATAAGATGGAAAATAGTAGACTATTATATAGACTAATGGTACATTGGCTCCTTTGATTTTTGTAACAAGATGGGCAATAGTAAACCATTACATAGAATGTAAAGGGTATTATAGAAACAATAAAGATGTAGGTCATTACACAAACTATAATAAATGGTATTATATAGACAAGTAAGATGTAGGGCATTATATACTTGATTTGTGTATACCATTATAAAGAATGTAAAGTTTGTGAGTTTTCCCTTACCTCCAAGTAAGTGGATAAACATCTTTGTAGCTTTGATGATGTTTTTATGAATGTATAATTGTCCTTGTAGTTTTGATTATTTTTTTTAACTCTATGTTGAGAGTAAATTTTGAAATGAGTAAATCTATACACTATCTTAGGGATCAGAGAGGTGTCTATCATGATCTCTTTCTTATTTTTATTCCAATTTATAATAATGTATTTTCATGATGACTTGCACACTCGATACTTGAATATGAATATAAAAAATAATTAACACATTGAATGATGAATTAATCCCAATTAAATTTCATTATAAGTTATAGACACATGACACTTTTATGTGTTACATGCTACAAGGCATAAAACATGTAAAAGGGCATAGGGTAAAGTAATAATTAACTTTTTAAAACAAATTCCATGTCAATGTTATTCATTGTCTTTGGTATATAACAAAATTGTATATGCCACAGAATGGTAGTGGAAATAAAAACCTACCAACCTCAGAGATAATAATACATACTGTAACATCTTTGAAAGTCTTACAAAGTAGAGCTATTTTAATCATCCACAAGGTGGGAAACAGTCAAGCTAACTAGGGTGATGCTACATTTGACATGATAAAAGGTGTTTTTCTTAGGCATATGGATGAATAAAATTCAATTTATCGATAAATCTTAGTGATAAAAAATTAATATTTGGCTTGAGTTTAAATCATAATTAAATTGTGAACTTCAAAATAATAATACATGCAAATTTATGAGGTTTTCCTTTCTTCATAATTTTATATCTCCATCCTCTTTCTTCCACATAGCACACAAAAAATGACTTATTAGATATAGTCCACATGAACAAACAAAATTTGAAAATTTATATAATATTCTATAAATTCTCCCAAATGTTGTCCTTAGTGAGTAACTGTAACATCCTAAAATAAGCATGTCATAACCCTACTAGACATGATACTTCCCTAATTTTGTAAAGGCTCCCCACATTATCTCATCTTGAACACCTATGATCTTGATATTCCTCTCTTTTTGTAGGTTTAAGCAATATTAATAATCCTAATTTATCTCCTCAACTTTAATAGTGTGATCTCTCAAGTCCCCAAGAAGATTATCATTCTTAAAAATTTGAGAGACTTTACAAACACCTTGGTTTCTAAATACATCATGAATATAAAACTCTCCATGTTTCCACATTTTATAAAGTTAGGTAAAATTTTTCAAAAAAGTGAATAGAGATTAGAGTTATACATGCCTAGAGAGGATGTTGAGAAGTCAAGATTGAATTTACATAAAAAATATAAGTAGTAATGTTAAACAAATTCTTAAATCCCATGAAATTCATTGATTTTAAGGTTAATAAAAATTATTCAAGCACAAATCCATCTTAAAAGACTTTTTATTATGGGAAACAATATGACTTACCTCACAAATCATTCAAATCAAATGTATAGCTCATATCATTTACAACTAACATCTACAAAATATGAAAAAAAAATCATAAAGAAATCAAATATGTATCTCTCATCTGATGTGTACAAAATTTGGGCATGAATAAATAAAGTTACATGTTTCAATTCTTTGAAATAAGATGAATAAATTTTTTTTTGTCTAGAATCTTTCCCTCAAACCCTATCTACTTGATCCAAATTAATGCTTATCATAGGCATGTGAACCCTAAATGAAACCAAAGCATAATATATCCTCAAGTTCTTAACATAGTTTGGATATGACACCTACATCATAAGATAAAACTAATGAAACGAAGTAGAGTAGTGGTGTTTTTAGTTAATAAAATTTATTGGGGTTAACCAACTTGCATATTTGAAGACATAATTACTTTTGCAAACCTTATAGACATGTTAAAATCATATCAGATAAAGACAAAATATTTATAATGTGTAGATGGCACTTTTTGTTTAATGAAGATAAATATCTACATGCAATTCCCTTATGGGAAAAGTCTTGTTATCTTGAATAAATCCATTGATAATATTAAAAATGATATCATATTTACACTGTATTCAATATGTCATAACATTTGGCATGATGTATGACAAAAACATAGTGAATCTCCACAAATTGAATTAAGCATTTATTCAAAAAAAAATCTCCTCCTTCATTCCTTCTTTTGTGTTGAACCGTCCTTGTCATGCTATCAAAATAAATGAATACAATTAATTTCATAAATTATATATATATATATATATATATATATATATATATATATATATATATCTGTGTGTGTGTGTGTGTGTGTGTGTGTGATTCAAGAGAAAGCATGATTAAAAAACTAAGGATTAAAAAAAAACATTTGCTTCAACTCTTGTCTTCTCCCCTTCACATTCTTGTTTGCAACCAAGGAAATTTCTTTTTTTTTTGTCAATTTTCATAACTTATGTGTAAGTAAAATATACGAATGTATTGGTGAAGGAATTAATATCAAGGAAAACACAACGTATCACTTACTTTCAAAAATTCCCTCTGCCTTAGTATATCCCTCCATTTCTCTTTTTTTTCATTAGAATTATATATATTGAGTTTTTATTCTATGGATGCGAGCCCTTCAGGGCTCAGATAATCAAAGTCATAAAAATGTTCTTTTATAAATCAAGTTTCATGCATCTGTGCATCTCATACAGTTATTGCTATAAATTCCATTCTATAGACCTTCATTGTCTTATCTTGATTGGATTCCTTGGTGCTTGATGATCTAGAATGAGAGGTAACATGTACATCTCAACATAGTGTGAATTGAATAGTTGTTTTGACTAGAATTTATTCCCACAAACCTACAATGTAAGACATTCTAGTGTAATAAAGTAGAATTCGTAATTATATCCAAACTCATTAACAATCTTATAACCATTCTCCTCTACTCAAAGCTAATCTACATACATCAAAAGGTTCAACTTAAACAAGCATCTACAATTTCAAATTCATAGGATATACGTTTATTGAAAATATAAAAAAGGTGGGATAATTACCCTTATAAAATGTGGATATTGTGACATATCATTGTGGAAATCTTATCGAATCTAAAATTTGACATCATCTTCATTCTCACATGAAACATGTGATTCCCTTACTCAAAGATGGTTATATGTTCCTATGAAAGTAAAAACACAAAAAGAAGATCACAATCTTACATTGCAGTACTTTAAAAAACACACAATTCCCCACATTATACCTTATCCTTAAAAGGTTACCCATGTTCCATTCTTTTTCTCTTCCTGTGAGGGAGGATAATGGGTGCCTATGTAGGTAAAATTAATAAAAAAAATATTAGAATCATGTTTCATATGACCTAAATAAACACATGCAAATATCAACATATTACCTTGTCCTATTTATGGCTTTGTCCATGGGAAGAGGTTGCAAAGGTCATTCATTCCATTCTTTTGATCCTCTTTGAAGTATAATAATAGGTTATTATGTAGGTAAAATCAATAATATAATATCAAAATTGTGTTTCATATGAATTATAAAAACCCTCTCAAATCCTAACATATTACCTTTTGTTTTTGACTAGGTTTGTGTGTACACAGAGAGGTTGCTGATGAATCATTTTGTAGCTCAAAATTTGCAAGTTTATCAACCTCCAATGAGATAAGTGTGAACCCATCCTCACTATCATTATTTACCTAACAAATAAGTGCAATAGTTAGAAATCTCAAATAAGTATACAATAATATATCCGTGCAAATTATAAATGGAAGAACGTTGAAAGAAGAATTACCCTTATATCATGTGAATAATATGAAACATCATAATCATTTTGTTGTGAATAGTTTGTAATCTAAATTTTTTCAAAGTCTTGGACCTCAAAAAAAAAAAAGGAGTGAACCCCTCCTCACTAGCATTGTTTACTTGACAAAGAAGTAAAACATTTAGAAATCTTAAAAAGGTATACAATAAGATATACATACAAATTGAAAACACAAGAACATGAAAGAATAATTACCTTTGTATCATGGGAATCATTTTCAACATCATAATATAGATCATCATCATCCTATTATGAAATAAGTGATTTTGTTTCTTCTTTAGAGACAATAATAGGTTCCTTTGTAGGCAAAATAAAAAAGTGATGATCACTAGCAAGTTTCATACCAATTTCATAATCTCACAAACCCCACATAATTCATTATCCCATATTACCTTCTCAATGGGAGGAGGTTGTCCATGTGTATGGAAGAAGGTTACATAGTACAGTTTCATTTTTTCAATTCTTGTGCTCTTTCTACAAATGGAATTAATGTATCCATCCACCCTACCATTATTACACTACAAAAGCAATGCACTAGTTATAATGATAACCTATAATTAGACAAAATAATATGAACATTTAAATATAACAAATTAATAAAATTTTATCACATTTTTTTATTGTTCCCTTTTTCATTGATGTTGTTTGAGGAACTTAGGGAAGCTTCACCAAGGTTGGGAATCCTCATCACACTCTAAATTATATATTAAAAGGTTAAACTAGTTATAATTTGAAATCATGACTTATCACAAGAATAAAATGGTTAAATTTTGAATACAATAAATTAATGGTACTAACATTTTCAACTAGGGGAGATTGAGGTCCAAGTTAGACAACATTAACATCTTGTGTTGGTTGAAAACCACTAAGGGTTGTCTATATCCAAGTTCAAATCCGAAATGATTAATGCTTATCATTGCATATAACTTATAACCACTTAAATAATTAAATAAAGTAAGCCAGAACCAAACAATATTTTCATATTACTAAGTCAATGTCATTTAATTTAGCTAACGTGTCTTTAATTATTTGGGTTGCCATCTTTTCTACTCCATAAAACAATTATCCAAAGATATACAACTACTTCATTTCTCATTCAGTTGTGCCATGTAACTTAATTGGAGATAATTCTACTACCAATGAGTGAAGTATCTTGAAAGGGTCACATCCATGTTCTGGTTCATGCACAATCACAAAATCCAATGAGAAGATAACATACACACCATTTCCTAGACATATTATTAGATCAATTCATTACATGTCTAATTTATACATTGATAGATTTGGAACACTGTTATGTTAAGATTTCACATCATGATTGATCAATTAAAATATTTGGTAAAATAAAACATACTTAGAATTATAGTGTTCTTCTTCATTTCATATACCATGGCTAAAGAATCAAGGCATGAAAAGCCAATTGAGAGGGAGTTTATGTAGAGTGAGGGAATTTGAATCTAGTGATTCATAATGTTATTTAATCTTCCTCGTACAACTTGGAAAATTATGAGGTAAATGATCAAGATATCAAAAATTTTCAATCTTTGTATCCATGCAACAAGAAAATATCATGTATGATAGTAAAAAAATAGGGTTAAAAATAAATTATGATGGTAAAATGAAAAAAAATTGAAATCTCACACTATTACCTCCACCACCACCATGGATACCATTATAGGTTATGCCAAATGATCCCAAAACATGACATTAGTACATGACATAGTTGGATTAGTTGTCAAAAGAAAAACAAATTAAGATTGTCTATCAATTTTAGTGTAAAAATATAAAATGTTTAACACAAAAAATTATAATAGTTTAAATAAAATACAATACAAGTTTAAAAAATACAATGTTATCCATGGTCAACATATTAATTTAAAAACCATGTTCTACATCTCATTGGTTTCCCATCCACAAATTTTAAGGTTATTCCCATATTAAATGATAAAATAATATTATGAAAAATAGGATTGAAGATTCAATAATGCATATAATGCAATTCATTGTAGGTAACCAACTAGTATAGAAAATGCCTCCTCTAGGGTGATCTTATGAATGTGGTGCATGCTTATGGAACAAGGTAATGAGCACACGAGATCATGCAGAGGTCAAAAAGTAATATGGTACTGTCAAATGAGAAATGGAATAGGATAAATGCTTGTGGGTAATTGAGGATGTAATAAATGGGGAAGATTATCAAAGGTATAAAAAGATAATGGAATGGATAGAGGAGAGGGACCCTTGGAGTATATAGCAGACACACAAAGGTCATGATAGTTAAACTCCATGTGTCTATTGGATACTTCATTTACCCTCAGAGTATCTAATAGGCATGTCAAGGCTACATTGATAGTTGACCTCAACATGCCTATTAGATAATCCATCTACTCTCAGAGTATCCAACATGCATATGGAGGTCATACTCATAGTTGACCTCCACGTGCATGTTGAATACTTTATATACCCTCTACTCCTCCATCCATTCCATTGGCCCATTAGCCCTTTGATGATGGTACCCACTTAATTTTTAGGTATTTTAAATGATGTATCCAAGGTTTTCAATGGTGTTCATGAGGTTTCAATTATGCTAGTAGGTCAATGATAAAGTTTGCCTTAGTGATCATGCATGGACCTTATTGTGTTTACTTGGTTAAATAAGATGATGGATGTTGATGATGTGTTAATCATATTTGATGGGTAATATGGGGTGTAAGGAGTGCTTGGTGTAATTTTTAAAGTGAAATGAATTAAAATAATTCATCTTGTGAAGGTCTAGGTTATCCTAGTCATCTTCACAAAATTTCCTATGTAGATTGATGACATCAAAATATTCATGTGTGCAGGTGTCAGAAGAAAGTGGTCACATGGGTTTGTTCAAATTTGTGCTTCGAGAATGTGTTTTAAATTTAAGATCATGAAATAATGTCTATAAAAATTTATTATGGTTCAAATTTTCTCTCCCAAGCATATTTCACTATTTTCCATACTAGCCAAATTTGCATTAAAACGTGACTGTTGGAATTCAAATATTTGAATTTACAAAGGAAAACTACTCTGCAATGTTCTACCTATAACTTTTGATGATGAATGAATTTTATATTGGAGTAAAAATAAAATTGGTAGATAACTTAAATTACAATGTATTAAAACTGATTTGGAGGTTTGAATATTCAATAATTTATATTTTAGTTCAAAGATGATTGATGGTTTGACTTCCTTATGCAAGTGACTCAAGAAGGATGTTTGAGTTTATATTGATAGTTTTTGGATGTTTCATGGTGAATTATATATTTTATATTGTTTTATATTCCCTAAGCATCATCTATATGTATTTTTGAGGTTTAACCAATCCATATTTAGTATGAACCATTACTTAGAATTTGATTATTTGTTCATTCATAGTGTTTTCACGCACAAGGCAATTGATTGAAAGGTTTTGCATATGCATAGGAGTGTAGTTATGAATGGAATAACTTGAGGGTATCTTAAGTGTAATATGTAATGTACCTATGTGCTTTTAAGTGGTCTTGTGTTTCTATTTTAGCTTGATAAAGTGTTAAATGGGTGAATAGGTCTCCATGGACCTAAAAGGAATACTTAGGCCTAATTGAAAGATGTTGTTGATTAAGGGGGATATATCAAAGATATAGTCAACCTATGTAGGTGGTGTTGATATTTTTATAAGTGAGATATAATAATTAATGGTTAAATAATGTCTTGTGGCTAACCAATAAGGTGGTGATCATGAAGGGTCTATAAAGAGCATAAATAAAGATGAAGGCTTCTAGAGTTGATGTGCGAAGAATAGTGAAGTGTGAGTAAGATTGGTGGATGAATTGAAGAGAATGGCAGTGTGATGAATATGTGTGTTACCTAGGGGTCATATTTATGATGTTTTAATAGTGGGTTTTAGGGTTGATGATTGAGAATTAGTGAAGAAGTGTAGAGTGATCCAAAAGGTTGTTTTTGATACATTGTTTGTGTGTAAAGGATTGAAAAAGTGTAAAGGGTTGAAAAGATATATTATTAATTTTTTTCCATCAGATTGGAAGGAAATCAAAGTTATATAGGTTTTTATATTATAAGGTGTTGTGTGAGTACACAACACTAGGTCAAGTGGGTGCTTATCCATGATTAGGGGTTGGTGCTCCTTATGAAGTGAGTGCTTCACTAAAGTCTCTTCTTTGTGATCTCTTATAATATTTTACTCCATGTGTTTTTAGGATTGAGAGTGGGTTTTATCCCCCATGAGTGTTTTCAACATAATTCACGTGTTATGTGCTTTGATCTTGCATGGTTTTCTTTGTTCATTGCAATTAATGGTTTATATGCTTCATGATTGCTTATGTAAAATGGTTAGGAGTTTTAAGGATTGAAATTAAAATTGATTTTATTACATCATTGATTCACCCCCCTCATCTCAATGATTGTACCTCTAATAATTATTATCAAATCCACACCTTATTTTCAAGTTTAACCATTGGGAGGTGATCAAATTTACAATGGGTAGTTATCAAATGCAAGGTGGTTTATTTACTAAGTAAGCACCACTATTAAATGGATATAAATATTATTTTTGGAGTGTAAAGATGAATAACTACGTCATTTCTCTAGGTTTTGACATTTGGTAATCTATTATGGATGGGTATTCTACACCCCGTACTCCTCCAACTAGTGCAACTAATAGGAAGTTGAGTGAGAACAATTATAAAGATATGAATTCTATGATTTATGGTCTATAATTGGTTGAGATCACCAAGGTAATCCATTTCAAGTCTAACAAAAAAATTTAGGACAAATTAATGATCATGTATGAAGGGGATTCAAATGTTAAGTTGGCTAAATTATAGACCTACTGAAGGAAATTTGAGGGCCTCAAAATGAAAGAAAAAGATACTATGGAATCATATCTTATAAGGTTTAATGGGGTGGTTAACATGATAATATGTCTTAGAGAGGAGATTAATGAAGCTACTATAGTACATAAAGTATTAAGGTCTCTCACTCTCAAGTTTGATTAAAAAAATTATAAGATAGAATAAAATCATGATCCCACTAAGATGAAGATGGATGAATTTCATGGAATTATTAATGAACATGAGATGAAAGTAAATGAGGACAAGCCACCAAAGAAGGAATTAGCCTTCAAGGTGATCAAGCCCACAAAAGGCACAATGAGAAAGTTAAGTCTTAAAGACTTTGATCTTAATGAATATCAACTTGAAGCCATGATTGAAAGAAAATTAAATGTAGGATTAGGTAAATATGAAGGGAAGCTTCCTTTTAAATGTTTTTAATGTGGTAAAATTTGTCATTTTGAAGCTAATTTCCTAGATAAAGACAAATTTGAATATAAGGAATCTCATAAGGAATGTCATGAAGATGAACACAAGAAATTTGAGGGTCCTATCAAGTACAAAAAGTTATTAAATAGGATAAATTCCAAGGAGTCATACAAATGTAGTAAGATTATTTACCATGAAGAAGATAGTAACTCATCTGCTGAAGAAGAAGGAAACACATTAGATAGTGATGATTCATCTCATGATGATAACAAAGAGACAATATTCATGGTTCTTAAGGATGATGAAGGTGAATGTTTTTAAGGAAGAAATATCTTTGGTAGAGATAGCTCAAAGGAAGAAGATGAAAAATTCACTCTTAAATAAAAATATTCAAATACCTTGGAAGAATTAAATCTTCTATAAGGCAAGAACAAAAATAAAAAATCCTTGATCAAGACCTATGCGAACAAAATTAGATTCTTTGAAGAAAGGTTGAGAAATGAAGTCAAAGAACATGATGCGATCACTCAACACCTTGAAACTCAAGCTTCTACCCTTGATAAAGAAGTAAAGAGTAAGGATGAAGAATGTGTCAAATATAAATAAGAGATGGAGTCTTTACAGGTGAAACTAGAGCAAACTATAAGCAAGCTTGAAACATATCATAATTTTGAGAAAAGTATAATTGATCTTAATGACCTACTAAGTAGTCAAAAGGTCTCAAATGATAAGTCAGGGCTAGGGTTCCATGAAGATGTTCAAATAGATAAGAAGATTGAGAAGATAGTGATGATAGATCATAAGACTAATCATGTTAAGGAGAGTGCTAATAAAGATAATAAGGATGTCAATATGAATTAAAAGGACAAATTCAAAAGATACAAAATTTTAAATCAAATCAAGCAACACAATGTAGTAAGGTATGATAACTCCTTCAATCATTACTATTATTCTTATCATTAGTTTATTCATAGGATCATTAACTACAAAAGAAAATCTAATGGTAAGAGATTTTCATGGAATTATGAGCAAGATAATGACAAGCATAAATAATATCATCACTTAAAATAGTCAACTTGTCCACAAGGAAAGTATGATATCTTGTGTTATAGGTGTTAAGGGATTGGTCATATTGTAAGGTCTTATGATGCCTTCATTAGGAAATCAAATGATCATATTCATGAATGGGATAATGAAACTTAAAGGAGTCATCATGTATCACATACAAAAGGTATGTACAATCAGATAAACTTCATTTGTTTCAAGTGTCAAGTGAGAGGTCACATATCAAAGTTTTATAGGAATGGTCAAAAGTCTACTTCAAAGAATCTCAATCCTAACATAAAAAAAAGGATCTAGGTTCAAAATGGATTATTTTTCATAAAATAATAGGGTACAAGTTCAAGTGTCAAAGATAAAGTCTTATCTTCCCAAGTAGACAAAATAATCATGCAAGATTCTAAGTCTGAAAGAAAGAATGAAGTTAATGGTTCATTCAAAGTCAATTTAATGATGAGGTAGGACTAAAATCCAAGTGAGAGAATGGAGATGTGACAATATCCTAAGTTTTAGTACCTTTAATCTCTCTATGACAAGTGGGTGTCTCTACCTATGCTTCTTAGGAGACATCTTTCATATGTATAAGTAAGTGTGTGTGCTCTAGTTGATGTACAAAGTATAGAGGTATGTAGAGTTGTTGATTAGTCTTTAAGACCAATCCCATTTTGGTAGAGAATTGAGGATATTTTATTTCCAAGCCTTATATTGATCATATAAGGTCATTGGTTAAATGGGAGAAACAAGTTCATGAGCTTACTCTAAGGCTTAGTGATGAAAAGATTTAAGAAATCTATTTAGAGACATTGGTCTTAAAGGCAAGTTTTAGTCAAACTTTAAAGCTTGGTTTAGTAGGTCAAATCATGAATAATGAAGGTAAGATTGATTTGGAGTGTGGAGAGGACTTGTCCAAGTGTATTACATGGGTTTATATGTGCTCAATTGGTCAAAATATCATTCATGACCATTTGTTTAGTTTGACCATTTTTCTCAGTATTCACTACCTAGTGAGAGTTCATCACGCAAAATAGGTGTATTTGGGGTCTATAAGGCTAACCAATGGTTGTGGATAGTTTTATTTTATGTGTAAAAGTAAAAAAGGTGCTTTAAATCTGTAATTTTTATCACATGACCAATTGAAGGTGTTTTGGCATAGTGATAGGGGTATACACATGATCTAGAGGCACATTCATGAGCTTTTCAAGTGTCAAATGAATATTGGTGAGTGTTCAAGGCGTCTTTGTGGAATATAAAGGTGTTTTTACATCATATAGGTGTGATATAAATGGTTTTAGGATTTTAAATAGTCTTGAGAGAAAGTTGAATATTTTTTATGGCTCTTGGGTATGATAGTCTCTGCTTAAGGACTAGTAAGACAAAAACCATGTTCATGGTTATATGGGTTCCCAAAGGATTAATACCTTAATAATTGTTCCAATGGTGTGTATTGGTGACCTCTAGGTGTGAGAGAAGTTTTAGGAGTTTTCATTCATCTTAAGATGGTAAGTTGACCACATTTCTCTTTGATGCCCTATTGTGTTAGCCCTTGTGGGTTAATGACCTTACCTAATGAGTTTAGGTATCAGGTTGCTTAATATATTGAAATGGAATAATGGGTGCTCAAAAATTACTTTAAAATAATTTGGAAATGTATGGTTTGTTCTATGGTTGAGCATTTATGTAAATGGAGGCCTAATTGACATGTCAATTTGTGAAGGAGATATGGTGCAGAGGAAGAGTTGGATGATGAAAATTATCATGAATGAGGGGTAAGATTAGTTGAATTATATATGTAATTTCAAGTCATGAAGATATCTACACAAAAATTTATGGGCTCTGTAAGGTTCAGGTAGGGCTATTAGGCCTGTAAACAAGGCTAGGTGATTCAAATGGACTTTTTAGTCATTTAATCCAAAATACCAATATATGATTTTTCTCATATGATTTTTTCAATATATTTTGAGAATATTTCATGTTGTAATAATGGATTGAACATCTATTAATGATCATGGAGTTGGCTTGTGAGAGAAAATTTGAAGGCAACTATGAATTTTTATCATGGTTGGAGATGGTATGAAGGTACTCAAGGAGTTCATAAGATTAGGTGACTTAGGGGGAGTCCCTCTAAATGTTATTAATGTGTGATAACTCCTATTTTCTTTATATTTTTCATTTATTATTCTTAGAATAGTGCATGGTCAAAGATGATTTTTATCATTGGAAAGGTTTAAGGTAGTCATGGAAATGGTATGCAAAGTGATAGGGGGAGTTTACATAATATATCAGAGAAGGTCCCTTATTTATGTTGGATTTGAAAAAATTTATAGGTCCTTAGGATAAATAGGTAAGCCCACTTTTTCATTTTGTCAAAGGGGGTGAAAGTGTTTGTGGAGGAAGAAATAGTATGTGCATAGATCTGTGTTATTATTTACAAGTGTTGACATTAGTGACAAAGGGAAAGATTGTTAAGGTGTTTTAAATTATGTATCCAAGGTGTAAAATGGTGTTTATGAGGTGTCAAGTATGCTATTATGTCAATGAAAAAGTGAGCCTTAGTGATCATGCATGGACCTTTCGGTGTTTTCTTAGTTAGGCAAGATGATGGATGTTGATGATGTGTTGACCATGTTTGAGGGGTCATATGGGGTGCAAGGAGTTATTAGTATACTTGTGGAAGTGAAATTAGCTCATATAAGTAGCCTTGTCAAGGTCTAAGTCATCCTAGTCATCTTGGCGTAATTTCTTAAGTAAGCATATTGATGATGTTAGCATTCACACATGTGAAGGTGTCTGAAGAAAGTGGTCACATGTGTTTATCTAGATTTGTGCCTAAAGAATGTGTTTAAAATTTAATATCTTGATATGATGTCTATAAAAATTGATGGTGGCTCAAAGTTTATCTGCCAAGTATATTTCACTATTTTCCATAATTAGCCAAATTTGCATTAAAAAGTGACCATTAGAATTCAAATATTTGAATTTATAAAAGAAAACCAATTTGAAATGTTTTGCCTATAAATTTTGATGATGGATGAATTTTAAGTTGGAATAAAAATTAAATTTATAGATAAATTAAAGGTAAATCCATTAAATTTTTTTTGTATGTTTTATTAGTCAAACATTTGTATTTCTTTCAGTTTAAAGTTAACTAAGGGTTTGACTTTCTTTCGCAAGTGACCTGAGAAGGATGTTTGAGTTTTTCTTGATGGTGTTTGGATGTTTCATGGTCAATTATATATTGGAGAGTGTTTTATACTTTCTAAGGATAATTTTTATGGATTTTATTGGTTTTACCAATCCATATTCAGTATGAACCATTGCTTAGTAGTTGAATGTTCATTCATTCATGGTGTTTTCATGCACAAGGAAATTGATTGAAGGTTTTTCATATGAAAAAGGAGTGTAGTGATGAATGGAATCACTTGAGTGTGTATTATGGGTCATATGGCATATACCTATGTGATTTCAAGTGGTCTTATGTTTCTATTTTATCTCAATAAAGTGCTAAAGTGGCGAATAAGTCTCCATGGACCTAAAAGGGCTACTTATGCCTAATTAAAAGATGTTTTTGTTTAAGGGTGATCTATCAAAGCTATGGTAAACCTATGTAAGTGGTGTTTATTGTTTTATAAGTGGGACATAAACCTTAATGGTTAAGGAATGTCTTATGTTTGATCAAGAAGGTGGTCATCATGAAGGCTCTATAAAAAACATAAACAAATATGAAGGCTTCTATAGTTGATGTACAAAGAATAGTGAAGTGTGATTAAGCTTGGTGGATGTATTGAAGAGAAGAGTAGTGTGAGGAATATGTGTGTGACATATAGGTAATATTTATAAATTTTTAATAGTTTTTTTAGGGTTGATGATTGAGAATAAGTGAAGAAGTGTATAGTTATCCAAAAGGTTGCTTTGGATGCATTACTTGTTTATGAAGGCTTGAAATAGTGTGGCGGGTTGAAGAGATATGTTATTCATTTTTTATCAATTATATTGTAAATAAATAAGAGTTATGGAGGTGTTGATATCATAAGGTTTTGTGGGGGTGCTCAACATATAGGGCAAGTGGGTATGTGTCCATGCTTAGGGGTTGGTGTTCCTTGTGAAGTGGGTGCTTCACTAAGGTCTCTTGTTTGTGATATTTTATAATACTATAGTCCATGTGTTTATAGGCTTGAGAGTGGGTTTTAACCCCCATTAGGGTTTTCCACATAATTAATGTGTTATATGCTTTTATCTTACATTATTTTCTTTGTTCATTATAATGAATGGTTTATATGCTTCATGATTGCTTAAATTGAGTGGTGAAGAGTTTGAAGGATTGGAATTGAAGTTTATTTGATTACATAACTGATTCATCCCTGTCTTAGTGATTGTGCCTCTAACACTTATTACATCCTTGATTTAAGCATAACAATCTCTAGTACATTCTTAAATTTAATTAATATTCACCCCTAGAATTTGACTTAATCATTATCATTTGCCTTAATCGCTATCATTTGCCTTGACATGGTGTTAATGGATGTTATCCATAACATGAGTGTTTTACTTTGACCAATTTGGTGGGACTCACACTCTCCTCCTTCTCCATCCATTTTGTTATCTCGTTAGTCCTTAGATGATGAGCCTCACTTCTTACATCCTCAATTATGAGTGTATCTAGTTGGTACATTTAACATGAACTCATAATCTAGGATTTAATAAGTGTGTCCCATCAATGATGGGATAACAAGATAATTAAAGTGATGCTAAATGGAATATTAAATCATCATTTTCAAATATCATTCACCTAATAACATATGTAAATAAAGTATCTAGATGGGGATGTGGAGGTCAACTACCATCATGATAGTTGATACTAAACATACCATCTAGTTATGCTCATAATGAAGGATCTAATAATCAATCCAGCCCAAATAATTTATGAGCATTGAATGTTCAATATGGATGTCCAATAATTGATTTTGACCTTTGCATCCCTGTTAGTTACTTTGTCTACCATAAACCATCTACCGAGGTTAAAATTCACAACTTCATTACCATATACAAGTGCCATATGTGTATGGATCATACTAAAATTTAATGGGGGTTCATGAACCCTAATGTGTGGCATAGTATTTTACATTCATATTAAAAGTTTGAGTGTGCACATTCCCATGAAAATGCATTATTATAAAGTGGAATAATAGTAATAAAGTGATCGCGACAAAGATAAATCTTCTCCCTCCATAAGACAACATCCATATTTCTTCATTTAAGCATTTAAAACATCATTATAAATCTCAAATAGGTATACAATAAGATATACATGCAAATTGAAAATGGAAGAACATGAAAGAAGAATTACTCTTGTATCATGGGAATCATTTTAAATATTGTAATCATTTTACATTGAATCATTTGGAAGCTAAAAATTTAAAAAGTTCTTGACTTCCAATGAAATAGGGGTGAAACCCTTATCGCTACCATTATTTACTTGATAAATAAGTGCAACATTTAGAAATCTTAAATAGGTATACAATAAGATATACATGCAAATTGAAAACACAAGATTGTGAAAGAATAATTACCCTTGTATCACTTAAATCATTTACAATGTCATAGTATAGATTGTCCTCATAATATGATGAAATAGGTTATTTTATATCTTCCTCAAAGATAATAATTAGTTCCTTTGTAAGCAAAAGAAAAAATAAGTGATCACTATCAAGTTTCATACTAATTTCATAATCTCGTAAACCCCACATATTATATTATCCCATATTACCTTCTCCATGGGAGGAGGTTGTGTATGTGCATGGAAGGAGGTTATAGAGTGTAGCATGGATTTCAAAAAGGATCAATTCAAACATTAGTCATGAAAAATCACAAAAGAATGCATAAGAATTGACAATCTAAGCCAAATTATTCATGCGGGGGTTGCTAATGATAATAAGATATAAATTAAAGAAAAAAATAAACCATTACCTTCCCATTTTACTCTATTACTCAAAATAAGATCCAAGCATGTTATCCCCTTGATCTAGATCTCTATTCTTTGTCAACAATGACTTTTTTGATCCTCCATTGCATTAAGAACTCTATGCATAACCTAGGCTTAATAGAAGAAATATCTAATCTATCCTATCAAATAAAGCTTGCCCAAATGAAAATAACACTATAATAAAAACACAAATGACTTATGGAGATATTTTAGAATTATAAGTTTACACAATGAAGCTTAAATTTTTTGACTGAGAGGCCTCCTATTTATAAATTTTTGTAATTGATCAGAATGAATTGTGATCATCCATCTTGAGATCAATATGTCTAGCTAAGAATCCATTCAATTTTGGAGGCTATAATAAATAAATTCCCTCATAGTGATTTGGGGGAAAGGGGCATTAATTAGGCATGGGTGCCCAAAATTCAAATATTTTAAGTATTTATGGCTTATGAATGCCACCCCATAGATGATGTCACTAGGTGATGCAAATATTAGGAATCAATTTCATGTTATTGAAATAATCAATAACATCCATGTAAAATCCACTTAAGCTCTTGATTTAAATTAATTATCCTTAAAAAATATTAATCAATATTTGTACAATTCTTTGGAAATTGACCCTCAATTAATCAAAATGGTAGAAAGTCATATTACTAGGTCATAATTTGACTCAGGAATAATTGGAAGGTAATTTTAGATGAATTAGAATCATATTCCCATTTAGGATGTTTCCAAAACAAAATAATAAAGGTACATGATGTGTACTAATTAATTAGAAGAAAATATTGATCCACAACACAAAAAGGTGAAATCATCATTTTGACTCAAAATGAATTGATCAAAGTTAAGAATCACATAACATAAATTGACTCCTTTATGGATACATTGTCCTAAATCAACACTTATATACAACAATTTTGAACCATTTAGCACATTTTGGTGATTTTGACCTAAAATATACATTTAAGTGCAATTTGAGTAAGATTGATAATTTCAACACAAATGATGTTAGGAATTGGATGTCTACATTTTGTATCTATTTTAGAAGGCATAGTGAGACATGCAGGGAAAGAAAAATCTTTTCAAATAAAATAGTTATCAATAAGAAATTGGATATGACCCATGATTTGCCCTTGAGAGGACATACTAAGATGAAAGAGAAGGATGGACTCTCGAAAAGAGAGGAAAAGTGAGAAATTAACCCATGGAGTAGATCACATCCAGATGAGTTAATGCTTGCACACATGGTTACCATCAATGATCAAAATATAATTAGAGGTATAATGGGCCCCAAATATTGGGGGAATGGGAAGGATTAATTCCAAACATATAATCAACAAAATTTAAATGCACCCAATTTGAGAGTGCAAGTTGTGCACTTACAACATCGATCAATCCAAGATAAGTTGCACACTAAAACATTAACATCATGGGGAAAAGTGTGGAGAGATTGGAATTTTATGAAAAGGATAATGTGGTCTCCAAATAATAGAAAATAATAAGTACTCCAGTAGAGAAAATTTGATCATGATAAGACCATTGTACCCCAATAGGGCAAGTTTTGATCATTGATAAAGAATAAAGAATAATATTTCCCTTGTAAGGCTGATTTAGATTTGTTAATTGGTCCAAATTTTATGCCCCAACATGGGCAAATTTTTAAGAAATATCTCAAGGAGATAACCTAATGCATAGATTAAAATGAGCAGGTAAAAACCTAGATGCAATGGTGGAATTGCTACTAGAGCCACAAAAAACCATGCATACGAGAATGCAAAAAGTGATGAAAAGAATAATGAAGATGGATGAGCTAACTCCAAATGTATAAGATAAGTGGACATTGCCTACATATTTCTATGAATTCATGTTCTAACATGAACTTTAGGGTAATGTAGTTCACCTAGAAATGGGAGAGAATGGAGTGAGGGATGAAGAAAAATAACCAAATATTGATTAGACTCATGATGTATGTGAAGAGATACATGTCTAAGCATTGCATTATGTGTTAATCCTATTGATCCTAGTTCATGTATAGTGTTCTTGAGAACTATTCATTGGAGCTATGTGGACATTAAGAATTGAATCTAGAGCACAAAGTGCTTACTATAGCAAAATAAATTAGCAATAATAAGTATGAATAACTCATAATGACATGGAATTTCAAAAGCATGAAACCAATTCAAATTTGAATACCTATAACTAAGGATAATGGTAAAATAATGACCAAAACTAGAGTTACAACTATCTAAATTTAAAAATAAAATCAAAGATTAAAAAAAGAAGATAAACATAAATATATGTAACTTAAAATCAAGATATGAATAATCAATACTTAAGTAGGAACAAAATTGTTTAAAAATAAAAAGAAATAATATATTAACAATATGATATCAAGATGCAAATAATCAATATCCATGTAGACCATCAAGATGTGCCTGAAAAAAAAAAGCAAGAGAAAATAGTAAAACAAAAAACCAAACAAAACCAACAACAATCAAATAGAAAAAGTGTTTTTGGATTTTTTAAAAATTTTATGAATGTTTTTTATATTTTCTAGGTATCTCAACTTGATTGATAATTAAGAGATACAAAATGGTCCAACTCATGAAATTATGAGAGCATGCCTACTTAAAATGATCGATAGATGATGAGAGCATAATGAAAGGAGGACTAATTTGAACTCAACATGAATTGAGCAAAACCTAAGTAATCCCATTATGAACCAAAGTCATAGTGATTCTGCCAACACAAAGGGTGATGAAAAACTGACCAAGTCACAACAAGTTTGCAAATAAAGGTAAAAGATAAGGAAAATGATAATAATAATGACCAAATGATGTAGTAATGTGTGATAAAAATGTGGTGTACCTAATTTTTCCATAAGAAGTTATAATTAGGAAACAAAATCATAATATTGATTTGCCTAAAGGTGGTTATAATAAGGGATATTATTGATTTTCCCATAAGTGGTTATAATTAGTGATACCTAGTAAGATAATAGATGAAAGATAACATGATAGAATAAATGTCACACTAATTCCATAGACTATCATTCAACATGAAATTTTAGAACTAGTTAAAACTAGGTTGGAATCCCCTTGTGAAAGTGTAGGAAGAACCAAAGGAATCAAAATCAAAATGGGATAAGCAGGATGGCTAAAAATGATCCTTGGTCAATAATAAAGACATGATATAATAAAAATGGTATAAGGAAAATGATCAGAAGATAATTAGATATAGTGACAACAAAGTTACCCCCAAGCAATGATTCGCTTAGTTCGCTCACAAAATGGTGAGAGCATTACTTAGGTTGCTCGCAAAATAGTTATAGCATTCAAAATTAATAATTACTCATAAAATAGCTAGAGCTTGAAAAATGTGTGATCAAGTTGACCTCAATAGTAATTAAGTGTTGCCTACATAGTCTAAAAGGACCTCAAGTTAATACAGTTAAAACAAAATGGAAAATAAAACATAATTGCATAATATGCCTAAAAATGGTATATAGGGTTACCCCTAAGAGATGAGTCATGGTAATGGAAAATGGGAACTAGAAAAGAGAAAAATGATTTTTTTTCTCTTACTAATAAGGAGATACACATCCTAGTCAATATGTGAGACACTAAAAATGATCAGTTATAAAGTTGCTATCCAACACCCTTTCAAAAAAGTTTCCCTATCAAGAAATTTTTGTCGATCTAGATCTTAATAATGTGTTCATGATCTTCCTGGGTTGTTAACTTTGATTCCTTTAAATGTCAAGACAAGATATCCTTCTACCCTCTATGAAAGAAAATGCTGCTAATGATGGTAAATAATCTTAGGATAAATGATATAAGTAGGTAATAAATAGGTGGATGAGAATGAAATGTATAATGAATGAGAAATAAATGAAGATCAGGACTTTCAGTCACATGCAATAATATTGATACCAAATTTCACATAATTTTGGTTGTGGTGAGACTAAATACCTATAAAGATGCTCTTGATAAGACCACCAAAATTTTCTATTGTTTGATCTTAAGAGTAGCTACCATCTGATTATGTTGTAGATTGGAAGATTTTTTGATTTGTTCTTTGATAATGTCTTTGTCAAGTAGTGAATAACTTTTGTGCTCAATTTTTGGTTCCTCGATGAGGTTTTCACCAATAATTTTGTCCTGATTATCCCATAGTGCCTTTAAGAAGGATTCACGAAGAGATGTTAACATTTGACTTTGATTGTCTTATATCACCTTTAAAAAGGTTTCACTAAAATATGTTGAGTTTGTTCTTTGATCATCCCCTAACACCTCCAAAAATATTTCAATAGGAGATTATTCTTATTTTTCATGAATTTGGTCTTGACCCCCTTGATATTCTACAAATGGTATGTCGCCATGGATGTAGTTCACCAAAGTGTGATTCTATCAGTCCCAATCAGTGTTTGTGGGAGGTGGAATGTCAATATAATGGCTATATTGGGTGGGAATAATGGAATGATAAATGCCAAAAAAATCCTTATAGAAGATACTAAGAGAACCCATGTTTATGTTGAAGTAATCATCCTAAAAAACCATAGAAGGATCACAAATACATTCAAATTAATTTACAAGAAAATTGTGTCCAATGTTGTAACAACCAATACTTATTCTATTTCTGAATCTGATTATGATACAAGGGACTCTAAATCTAATGTCATAACTAATGTTTATTATGTTTCTAATTCAAAATCTGATGTCAGTTCAAAAATAGAACCTGACTCTAATGTTGTTTATTCATCTAATGTTGTTGATTATATAATGATGTTTTGTTTAATTCTTGGTATTGAATAAATAATGGCCTGTGATGGCATAATGGTCTCTATAAAAATTATTCATCTAAGTAGGGTTCATCATAGATTGTCTCATCTAAGTGAAACACATCAAAGAGAGGGAACTCTTGAGGGCTGAATTGATATAATCTTATCTATCAAAAGGAGTCTCATTAATGAGTGGGAAAAGATCAAGAGGCAACTCTATAAAGATTGGCTTGTCAAGGAGATGAGGCTATTTAAAAATAGGTAACATATGAATGGGTGATTCATAATAGGTTAGATCATCACCAATTGGTGTTTTAACAATAACATTGGGGTTTTGGTTCACAATTGGTTGTAAAATATAAACTTTGAACACATTATGGTCCTCATAAAATGGTTTTTGAAGAGGTAATGGTTCTTGTTTTGGCTCAAAGATTAGCATGAAATTTGTAAAGTGGACAACATTTAGTTTATTGGGAACAATGGTTTGTGGCTCAATAATGGGATCTCCAAAAATTAGACTATTGAAGAAGGGATCAACACAATTTGGTTCATCAAAAGGGTAATCTTCAATAATAGGATCAATAAATATAGGCGATGGGCCTAGAATGGTAATAATGGGACGCTACTTAGTTTGGTTGCTTATGCAAACCAAAGGAGGAAGTCCTAAAATGGTAACCTTTATTGTTGTGGAGCTAAATTTCTCATACTAGATAAAGGAGAATATCCTAAAATGGTAACCTTCACATGTTATAAATTTTGATCACTCACACAAGTTAAAGGGGGATAACCTAGAATGGTAACCTTTGAGCATATTGTGTAAATCAAAGGAGGATATCCAAAAATAGTAACCTTCAAGTGCAATACACAAATCAAATGGTAAGGGTGGGGATGATGGACAATAATTGTCATGGATTGGAATGGTTTTCATCAAATAGGCTCAAATAGGGTGACATCCTCAAACAAGATAGAATACTCATGTCTACCATAACAATGATCTATGTCACAACTAAGGTGATAAGAGACCTCATTATGAATGCACCTTAGTGTCACGTTTAGAAAGGTTGTTATAAATATTTGACGAGATTTGGATAATGTGTTTCAAACATTTAAACAAGGTATGGATTGTGATATTTCTTCCAAACAAATGACTAAGGAACCAAAGAGACTATAAATGGAGGATGGATTATAACCACACACAATTAGAAGAATGTGTTTACAAAATTACTCAACCTTTGGGTAAAGTTGAATTTGTATGAATTGGAAGAGGGTATGATAAATCAAAAATCCTAGAGTGTCACTAGTACACTAAAATGTAGATTTTTAACATACGTCAATACCATAAAATCTAGTTCAAATTCAATGAGTTTCTACTATAAAACTAGAATAAACCCCTTCAAAGTAGGAAGGAAACAATGGAAAACAAGAAACTCATGATGTGAAAACATGCAAGAATCCCTAAGTATAAAATTAAAACCAAATGGGTGGCATAACATCACCACATGGTATTAGGTATGGTAGTATAAAATGTGTTATAAGAATCAAAACATAAATGATATGCAAGATGACTTGAGACCACCAAGATGAGGATGTGATAATGAGTCTATAATTAGCCTCCAATTTAAATGGTAATTTAAACTAAAGTTAAAACAAGTCAAGTGAAAATGGAGAACTTAATTTAACACATCAACCTTTAGAACTTAAAAATATTCAATTTCAAATTTAAACTATCAATGAAGGACTTAATAAAATTTAGCAAGTGGTCTAGACTCAAATGGGTAGCATGACTACACTAAGTAAATGATATGACACATAATTTTTAAGATGAAAATTTTTGAACAAGGAAAAAATTAATTTTCTCTTGAATAACATAACACCTCCTTCTTCAAAAAATTGGTGGATAATGTGTTTGGATTTTGATGTTTGTTCATAAGCAAGTTTTGACTCAAATCAAGACCAAATTAGATAAATATAACTAATTAATCATCATAAGCCCTATACTGACAAGGTGTGGCAAAGTGTGGTTGACTAGAAATAACAAGTTTTGCACATTTTTAGATGGATCGCATGTCTACTAACTTTCACATCAAAAAATAAGAAAAGCAACACATCATTTGGGTCTGCATCATATGGCTTGTTGTAAAAATGTCTAGCCCTTTTTACAACCACTACATCTATCACTCACTTAATGTAGTGTGATGTACAAAATTCTCAAATATCCTAGGCTTAGCCTATACTAATAGATATGGGATAGGATATGAAACCCTAGGTCAAATTTTTATGCAATCAAAAATTCATCATGTCCATAAATCAATCCTAGATGAAATTGGATAGAGCACACCCACACTTCTAATTCGGGAGAATAAAATTGTTAAGTAGCAGCATGACCAATGTAAGGATTCACTAGACCCAATTAGGGGATCACTTTTCACAACATACTATGTGATGTAGGGTTTCAAAGCTTACAGTCTTCCACAATCTCACAACCCTAATAGAGTCTTATGATTTAATATTTCACTAATCAATAACAAGAAAAGTAAATTGAATCTAGTGTGCACCAAATCTTGTGACACAAAGTGGGGGTTAAAAATAAAACAAATAAACAACTAAAATAAACATGTATAAAAGACATATACTCACGTCAATGTATATAGAATCCTAATACATAGAAGAGAATAATATAAATGTGTTATCTATCTACTCTTACAAAGGAAGAATAAAGTTAGGAATACTTACCTTTAAAGATGAACCCGCTGAGCCTCAATATCCACCTTGGCCAAGGTGCTTTTCAAGAGATTATCATGATATGTAAGGACAACTAAGATAAATTAGCTTTAGGATACACAACCTATCCAAGAATCCAAAATACTCATCCACTAGATGAGATCATAAATCTAAAGAAAGTAGTGAAACCTAAAACTTTATTCCCCAAGTAGAATGGTTAATAGGTAGATGTTCATTTGTAATTCTTTACTTAATTATTCTCTCCTATGAAATGGTAAAGAATGACCTTGTATATACATTAGTATCTTACCCTAAAATTATTTGATAACTTTGACTGTGCTAGGTTGACCCAGTCGACCTAGCATGTTTTTGGTTCTAACTCTCAAGGTTTGTGCTAGGTTAGCCAAGAGGCCAACAAGCCAAAAGAGAGAAAAAGTCCTTAAACTATGCTAGAAAAACCTGGTTATCCTAACAGAACCAATAGGTCAAAAGGGTGCTAAGGCAATAAATTAAGGATAATTATAGCAAGTGATAATAATAGGTATAACTAAGAAGAATAAGCTTGGATTACATGGTTTTCAAGAGGCTATAGTGTGTATGGAAAGTGGCAAAAGGAACAATAATATTATGAAGCATCGATGGTCTACCCACCCCTTTCCCAATGCACCCCTTAAGGCATGCACTCTGAGATATTGAGACTCAATAGGTTCCTATAAAATACAAAGTTTTATTAATTAATAAAAGTTAAATATTATGTGTATACATATGCCCTAGCTAAAGCTCATCACGTGTCATGTAAGTGTAACATGGGATGGTGCTTCAAAAGAGAACATGATAACACACAATGTTGATGCTAAGTATGGTGTAGCAAGCAAAAAATAAGATAAATGAAAGGAAAGAATTGAAAAACACACACCTTTAACATACCTTAGTGCCATAGATAAAGAAATAGGATGTAAGAGATGTGAAGGTGTCCAATGTATAGTACACTAGATGAACCTATAGAAGTTAGTGCAAAAAATAGCCAAAAATCAAAGTTTCTGGAGGAGAGACATATGATAGTGAAAAATAATCTCTACACCATCATGATTCTAATGAATGTTATGATTTTCAAAATGGATGAGTAGAAATGAAGATAGAGGCAAAATAAAGAATTTCTCTAAAAATATTTGAAACAATTGAGTTGCTAAAATGTGGTTTTAAATAGGGCAAAAGATAATTCATTTGGCATTTTGAATTGTGAAAAGGATAAAATAGAAATCTTAGACCAAACAAGGTGAGGATGGTGAGGGAATAACATGTTATATGAGGAGGACACCCAGAGGTGGTACCAGGTGTACTACACGTATGCAACTATGGATCTCAAACCAATTTGTGAAATTTGTATTGAATTAAGTGAATTATTGATAAAATTTGATTTTAAGCATTAATATATGTCAAAATTGAACAAACTTGGATTTTAAGGGTAGCATATAGGAAGACAAGAAATGTTGAATGTGGATCCTATTTCAAAATGTAATTTTTACTTTCAAAAATGGTGGGGCACATTGAGTATGCCAACCACTTCCCATAATTGTGGCATGTTTTGTGGATAAGTAGGCATGATTTAAGGTGGTTGAGAGAATCAGGGGATTATATTTATCCCAGTTGGTTGTAACCTCCCTTATTTATTGCCATTTTGGTGGGGATATGCTTATCTCCAAGGTATGGTGCATTTTTCATGGAATTTTAGAAAGTATAAATAGGGGTGAGGGGGAACACATTAGACATTGCATTTTGCATCTCATTTTAAGCTCTATATTCTCTCTTCAGTCAGTGTGATCAGGTTTGAGGTGTAGCTTAGCATCTCAAGAATTTTGGTGTGAATTTGCGTTGGAGAGAGTTATCTCTATGAGAGTTTTTTTATTGAGAGTTGTCTTTTACTCTTGTTTATAATATTATAGAAAGTTGCTTGGTGGGCATAGCCCACATTGGGTGAACCATATTATATCAGTATTGTGTGTATTTAATTAGATCTGAATTTTATTTCATGTCTCTACTACTGTGATTTTGAGGAATGAATTCCATGTTTCATGTTATTGAATAATTAATCACTTATTCCTAACAACTTGTATCAAATCTAGTTTAGTGGTTTTGCTAAAGTGGTGAATCGTAGGGAAAGATATTAGCTTGAGTGGGATCTATGGTAGATAGTGGTATATCTAGAGTTGAAAAATTCAATGAGTAGAATTTTGGATTATGGAAGATGTAGATGGAGTATTACTTTTTTTGTAAGAATCTTCATCACCCTTTGATGGGGAAAGTAGGCCAACCTTTAGGTATGGATCAAGCAGATTAGAATTTACTTGAAAAGAAAGCACTGGGAGCCCTATGGTTGTGCCTTGCATATTTGTTGCCTTCAATATTTTAGAGGAGATGACCACATTTGGTCTGATGAAGAAATTAGGGGAGTTATATGAAAAATGCTCTGCCTCTAATAAAATATTTTTGATGAAAATGTTATTTAATATGAAAATGTCTAAAAATGGTTTTGTAGTTAATCATTTGAATGATTTTAATATGGTTGTGAGTATGCTAAATTTTTTTGGTATTAATTTGAAGATGAAGTTAAGGATTTATTAATTTTTTGCTCTTTATTTGATAGTTGGGATAGCCTAGTTATGGCTGTGAGTAATTCCATCCCTACTAAGGGAAGTTTAAAGTTTGAGGATGTTATAGGTGTGATTCTTAGCAAGGAAATGTGACAGAAGAGCATTGGGGAATCATATTTAGGGAATGATTTGATGATGGAGACTAGAGGGAGATAAAAGGATAGAAGTAAAATAAATTATAGAAATTTAAAAGGTCAAGGAAGATCTAAATCTAGAGTTAAGATGGTGTGTTGGCACTATGGGAAAAGTGGACACACAAAGAAGGAATGCTGGGAACTTCAAGACAAGAAGACCAAACATGAGGAGACCAAGGAAGTAAATATGATAATAGGTACTATTAGTCAAGATGATTTAATTATTTCCTTGGATAATGTTTTTGAATCTTGGGTATTAGATTTAGGTGCTTCTATTGATGCCACCCCACATAGGCATCATTTTATTGATTGTGTTTCAAGAGATTTTGGACATGTTTATCTTGGTGATGATGAACCATGTAGTATAGTAGGGAAAGGTTGTGTCTAGGTGAATATGCAAAATGGGAACACATGTCTACTAAAATATGTCAAACATGTCCCACAATTAAGTTAGAATTCAATATGAGTGGGGTAGTTGGATAGTGAGGGCTATTTGGTAATGTTTATAGTAGACTCTTAGAAATTTACCAAGGGTGATCTTATGGTTGTGAGAGGTAATAAATTAGGAACTTTGTATTTGACTAGTAGTGTTGGTCACTATAATTTAGTTGTTATAAATGGAGATGCAACTTTGTGACACTACAAACTCGGTCATATGAGCTAAAAAGGTATGAATATTTTGAAATACAAGTTACCTAGATTGAAATAGGTTGATCTAGACTTTTGTGATGATTGTGTGTAGGAGAAGCCTAAGTGAGTTAAGTTATTGAGGGTTAGACCTATGAATAAGGATAATAAGTTGGAGTTGGTTCACTCGGATGTAAGGGGGATAGCTTAGGTATCTTCTATTGGTGGTTTAAATTATTATGTTACATTTATTGATGATGTAACTAAGAAAGTTTGGGTTTATTACATTAAGAATATATATGATGTGTTTAAAACATTCAAGAGATGGAAATATTTGGTTGAGAATGAAATAGGTCTCAAGTTGAAAGTCTCAGGTCAGACAATGGAGATGAGTATTGTAGCAAATCATTTGATGATTATTGTTCATAGAGTGGAATTCATAGGCTAAAGATGTTTCTAGGGATGACATAGGAGAATGGACTGTTAGAGAGGATGAACAGGACAATCATGGATCATTTTAGGAGCATGAGGTTACATGTAGGGATGCCTTTAATATGTTGGGTAAAAGTAGTTAGCATAGTGGTCTATCTAATTAACAGAGGAGCTTTAGTGCTTTTGGATGGAGGCATACCTAAGGAATATTGGTATGGTAAGAAAGTTAATTATTCTTTTCTTAGGGTATTTGGATGTGAGGCATTTGTTCATGTTTCCAAGAAAGATAGGACTAAGTTAGAGGCTAAGCCTGAGAGATGCACCTTTATTGGTTATAGTGAGGATGACTTTGGTTTCTGGGTTTAGAGTCTTAGAGACAAGAAAATATTTTGATCTAGGGATGTTGTCTTTAAATAGAAAGTCATGTATAAGGATCAATTGTGAGAAGATGAATAAAAAGAGTACACAGTGTTGGATGATATTATGCATAGTAAGGTGTCCAAGGAGATAGTTTAGGAACCTCCTACATAGAAACCCCAAACTCTTATAGTAAGGACTTTTAGGGTAAGAAAATATGCTAGACATTTTTTCCCATATTTGAGTTATTTGTTACTGACATTAGAGAACCATAATGTTTTGAAGAAGCAATGCAAGTGAATGCCAGGAAGAAGTGGGAGCAAGCCATGGAAGAGGAACATAGTTCTCTTATGGAGAATCAGACATGGGATTTGGTGAATCTACCAAAGGGAAAGATAACATTACAAAACAAGTGGGTATACAAAATCAAAGAAGAGGATGGAAGAAAGAAAAATTTCAAGGCCTAATTGGTGGTTAATGGGTTTGCACAGAAGAAAGGTATTGATTTTGATGAGATTTTTTCTCCTATTGTTAAAATGAATTCTATTAAAAATGTGCTAGGTATAGTTGAAATAGAGGATTTGCACTTAGAACAATTAGATGTGTAGATTGTGTTCCTTCATGGTGATTTAGAGGATAAATTATATATGGAGCATCCATAAGGTTATGAGGTTGCAGGAAAGGAGAAATTGGTGTGTAGACTAAAAAAGAACTTATATGGCCTGAAACAAGCTCCATGGTAATGGTATAAGAAGTTTTACAATGTTATGTTGGAACAAGGTTACTCTAGGTGTCATTCTAACCATTACATGTATGTCAAGATATTTGAGGATGGTAATTATATTATCCTATGCTTGTATGTAGATGACATGTTGGTTGTAGGAAAGAACATGTAATAGATTCAAGTACTCAAGAAATAGCTTGGTGATTCCTTTTCTATGAAAGATTTGGGTGCAGCGAAGTAAATCCTTGGTATAAAGATAACTTAGGATAGGAAGGAGAGAAATTTGATCTTATCCTAGGAAGAGTATGTGAAGAAATTTTTGGAGAGGTTTAGTATGTAGGATGTTAAGCTAGTTGGGACTCCTTTGGCAAGCCATTTCAGATTATCAAAGGAATAGTGTCCTGACATAGAAGAAGAAAAGCTAAAGATGTCAAGGTACCTTACTCATTGATAGTTAGTAGCCTGATGTATGCTATAGTTTGTATGAGGCCAAATATTTCCCATGTAGTGGAATTAGTAAGTAGGTGCATGAGTAATATAGGTTATGAGCACTAGAAAGCAGTGAAGTGGATTCTTTGATATTTGAGAGGAACCATGGTTACAACATTGTGTTTTGGTAGATCAGACACCACTTTTCATGGCTATGTGGACTTGAATATGGATAGGGATGTTGATAGTAGGAGGATTATAATAGGTTATGTATTTACTATTGGAGATATAATGGTTAGTTGGATTTCTTAGATACAAAAGGTTGTGGCATTATCAACCACAGAGGCTAAGTATGTTATTGATATAGAGGCTAGCAAGGATATGATTTGGTTAAAACAATTGCTTAATGAGTTAGGGAATAAGTAAGAATTTGGGGGATTCCATATTGATTTTTAGAGTGCTATACATTTAGCCAAGAACTTCACTTTCCACTTGAGGATGAAGCACATATAGTTATGATATCATTTCATTAAGATACTTTTGGAGGAAAAGATGGTGAATCTAGAGAAGATACATATGATCTAGAATCTTGTGGATATGTTGACCAAGGTAGTCACATTGGAGAAGTTGAGGTTATGTTCAGCTTTGGTTGGTCTTCATGTAGATCATGGAGGAGTGTTAAATTTTTTTCAAGGAGAAATAAATTTTAAGTGGGAGATTATTGAATGTGGATCCTGCTTCAACACCCCTAAGGTTAAAATAAAATTAATGAGGCATTTTTAACAAGTAATTTTCACTTTCAAAATGGTGGGGTGCATTTTTGAGAGTGCCAATCACTTCCCACATTTGTGGCATGTTTTATGGAGAAGTGGGCCTGATTTAAGGTGGTTGAGAGAATTAGGGGATTATCTTTATCCTAGTTGGTTGTAACCTCCCTTATTTGTTGTCATTTTGGTGGGGATATGCTTATATCCAAGGTATGACACATTTTTCAAGGGCTTTTGGAAAGTATAAGTAGGGGTGAGGGGGAACACATTAATAATTTATTTTTTCATCTCATTTGGAGCTCTATATTCTCCCTTTGATTGTTGTGATCATGTTTGAGGTATAACTTAGCATCTTGAGAATTCTGATATGAATTTAGGTTGGGGAAATTTATCTTTGTGAGAGGTTTTTTATTGAGAGTTATCTTGTACTCTTGTTTATAATATTATAGAGAGATTATTGGTGGACATAGCCCACATTGGATGAACCACGTTATATCGGTGTTATGCGTGTATTTGTTTATATCTAACTTTTCTTTCATATATCTCTACTAGTATGATTTTGAGGAATGAATTCTGTGTTGCATGTTATTGCATAATTAATCACTTATTCCTAACATGAAATGGGTTTGAAGGGTTTAAGAAGAAAGTGAGTGAAATGCACATTTTAGGAAAAATGTACTGGGTCAGCACACGCAATATACTAGGTCAACTAGGTCAGCATAGTAGGATAAAATAGGGTAGAATCCATATGGTCGACCCAATGGGTATGGGTTGACCTAGTGTTACACACTAAAAAGCTAGAAATGGAGTGAGTAAGTAGTCTGTAAGGTTTAAAATGAAAACTCAGTGCTAGGGAAGGGAAAATAAGACGGTTGACTTGGATTTTGAAGTTAAATATGACAAAAGTAGGGAAATTTTGGTCAAACTAAGTTGACTAGGGAACCATAATAAGCACAAAAAAGCATGCAAAAAGTTGAAAGAGGGATAGCATGGCCCCAAATGACCAAAAGAGGGAAAGAGGGACCAAACAAGATAGAAATAGGATAAAATGAATAAGGTAATAACAATTATGCTTTTTCTTAATTAAAATTTTAAAAATGATCTGTAAAAAGTGTATTATGATTATACATGACATGGAAAAACTAATGCATCCTTTATTGTTTATTAGTTGTAGAGATGACCAAGATTCTAGAGGTTGGTAGACGTGTCTTGGTTGCTAGATTTATTAGATAGATTGATAGATGGATTTTGAGATAGACTAGTAGTTGTGGGTCTAGGAGGTATATCTAAGATGTGTAGGATCCCCCTCAATACTGACCTGTTAGTCATGTTTTTGGGATGCTAGGAATGACTGACTAACACCTTGAGATGGGAGGGGGATGGGGATGTGATAAAGGTGGGTATCACACTAGAGGATGTCCATGCCATCCTCAAATTTCCCATAGTAGGATCATTGGTGACCACAAGGATATCAAATAGCTTAGAGGAGAGGAAAGACTTAGCGATGTGGGCTGTAGACTTAGAGATGATATTGAGATGATGGAGAGTTAGTATAGATGACATGTATATATCATACATTTTAGACCTCTATAAGGTCGTGATAGGTCTTGTGACATAGTGGGTGCTCTATCATAAATCAAATGGTAAGGTACCATTATTCATGGTAGCCTTGAATAAGATGATGCTAAAGGAGGGAGTATTATATGATCTAAGTTCTAACATCCAGGTCTAGCTTGTATATGATCTATTTGAGATGCTAGTTAGAGGGAAGAAGACTATGGGATCGATCATACTATTGATAGCATGGATATATGAGAGATTTCACATGTATTGATAGGCTAGGTTGCCCATGCAATTGATTATGGGTTACCTTGAGTGTGGAGATGGAGGGAGGACTAGGTAGCACAAGCCATGCCCAACATGCTAGTGTTATAGTTGGTAAGATGTGCAAACATTATGTGGTAGTTATATGGGCACATAAGAACTACATGGGTGAGCTGACACATAGTTTCACTAGCACTAGAGAGGAGAATGGTAATTATGCACTATACATGGTGGAGAGAGAGAGGATGCAACCACTAGTAGAGATAGGTGTATGTAATAGATAGGCTTGGTAGGCCCTGGTAGATGAGAGAGATGCACATCTAGAGATACTGACATAAATGTAGGCATATAAAATGATGTAGACTCAACTGATATAGGCACATATAATGACCCAGGCTATGTTTGTGTAGGCATAGGTGTAGATAATGTGAACATAGGGATAAGAAGAGGGATTGAGATCTTATATTACCTCATTACAATGTATCATTTTAAGGAGTTAGATTGAGGCCTCAACATGCAACATAGCTAGGCCACAAGATAAATAAGATGAAGCCTAGCCTTAGTGTTGAGGCTTTGTATATTTTTTTATATGTTGTATCAAACTCATGGTATAAATATGAAATATAATTTTGTCTTATTGGTGTTGGTTGTATATGTTGTCTTTATGATGGTCATGTTTGTGGATGCTTTTGGATATATTTATTTCTAGCACATGTATTTAGCTATATTGTATATGCTATAGGAAATATATGTGGTGTGGTTTCCTTTATAACATTATGGAGTACATATGCATGGTTAAAAATAAAAAGGTGAAAAAGGGCTTGGAAAAATATAATCAATCAAAAATATACTACACACTAGTTCAAGTTGGGAAATGTGTAATAACAAAAAATGACTAAGTATAAAAATACAAGAAAATGGAAAAGAAGATGGTAAAAGGGATTTGTTTTAAACCAATGTAAAAGACTATTACACCAAATTAAAAACAAGTAAAATAATACTAAATATTATGTTGGAAAGTATGACAAATGATGTAATAAAATGAAAGGTATGCAAAAGGGCAAAAATGGTAATAAAAACAAGTCAAAATTAAGTTAATAAATTATACTATTTCATGATGGGAAGTACAAAATAAAAACAAAATTTTCAAAAACTTGGTCTTAAATTGATCATACTAATTCATGTTGGGAAGTATGATAAATTCAAGAAATGGTTGTAATCTTACATGCACTCAAAAGATAAGAGAATAAAAGGTGAAAGAAAAATGAAGTAAGCATAAAACATACTAAATATCAAGATGGAAAGAATGTTAATGACATTTAACTTCATAATAAATCAAATATTATCTCATATTTGACACATGTAATTTTGGATGATGACTTCATTTATTAGAAAATTTTGTGAGGAGGGTCGGGTCCTATCTATGGTCTTATATTGAAACTCATAAAAGAAAAACCTAAGGGGTGCCAAATCAAGATTGGTAAGTATAAGGATAGGTAATGGTAAATCAAGTATGTGGGTAATAGGATTTAAAATATGGTAATTTGTGAGGGATGTTGAGTCCTATCCATGGTCTTATAAAGAAAATCACAAATGAAATCCCAAGGGGAGTGATAAATAAGCAAAATAATATTTCCCAAGAGGAAATATGAAGGAAAAGGAATGAAAAATGTAGTGTAAGAAGAAAGACTTAGGCATCTTATGATAATACCTTAGGAGGTAAGAGGCATAGTAAGGACATGAAAACACACTAAGTAACTAGTGGTCTATGCACAAAGTAAACCTACTTGCTATAGACACAAATATTTTTTTGGAAAATAAGTGTGCTAGTAAGATCAATTCATGATGGTATATTGGTACAAAGAAAATTAAAATGGACCTAATTTCCCACAACATGTTCCCCACTCCCTTGGACCCCTTACAGAGTCATCGATCTACTATGAAGATTAGGCACTTGCATGAGAAATTAGGTAGCACTAAAAGATTTTTTTATTCTCCTCTTCTAATCTACTAGCCTACCACACCCCAAAGGACCTTAGCTCTATTGTGAGGCCAATTTTAGAGTTTGAGATTTGAATAGAAGGACATGTTCTTTAAATCACATCTTTTAGTGTGATTTAGACTTTTAATAATATTTAATAGTTTTGCCTTTTGATATCATTGAATTTTTTTATAATTATTTAGCTTTTAAATTTATTTTTAAGGAATTTTAAGATTCCTCCTCCATACATATTTGGAATGAACAATTATGAGAGAGATAGTGATACACACAAATGAGTTATAGGCTAAGGCTAAAGGAAACAAAGTATCCTAAGACAAAATATTGGCTAGGATACTTAGGATTGTCAAAGAACTAGCATGTGATATCAAATCTTAACCATGTATATCCTTAGTTTACAAAACAATGAAGAAGGGAAAAAAGAGATCCAAAGGAGGATCAGTGAAAAGAAATAGTAATGAAAAATATTTCTTCTGAACTAATCATATGGTAATATGAGATAGTAATTAAAGGGAAGAGGGTAAATATAACCAAGTCACCATGACAACTATATGTGAAAAATAAAGATAAGAAAGCAAACAATCATGAAGATATAAGGGAACACTTTAGAGAAAAACTCTAAAGAAAAAGAAAGAAGTGATAAGGGAAAAATAAATAAGGAAAAGACAAGTATATACAAAATGTAAAATGATAACATAAGATAACTATAGTACAAAAAGAAGGAAAAACATGATATAAGATAAGAAATAATTTGGCATAGTGTCAAATGATATAATAAAAATAGAAATAAGATTAGATCACATGTTCAATCTAAATATAAATGAGAAAGCACCATGCATGTGCTCATAAATATTGGTAAATCTATCCACACACATTCTCCAATACATCAGATAAGTCTCTATGAAGTTGTAATTGAACTGCAACTAAGGTTTCATCAATCTTCAATGAATGCTAATACTTCTTTTTTGATTTCCTCAACTAAAAAATTAGGAATGCTCAAATGATCCTACTGAGGAGAAAAGTTAGGCAAAGGTTAGTCAAGAGAATGCATGGAAATAAGATCTATGAGAGAATAAGGAATCACAGGTGGAGAAGGATCCATGGGTAGAGAAGGATCCATAGGTGAGGGAAGGTTCATAGGTGAAGGGATCATAGGTGGAGGCAAAAAAGGTATTAAAGGTACCATATGCAAACATGGAACCATAGGAGGTGGAGCCATGGGAGAAGAAGGAGGAGCCTTCTTATGAGAAAGAACTATGGGAGGAATGGTAAGAGGTTTAGGGATGGCTATAAGGTGATCTTTAAGATGTTTTTGAATAATGTGGTAATGATCAGTTTGATGTGTTCCATATAGGTGCCATAAAAAATATACCTCACCATATTTAGGTAAATATTTAGGGAGTACCTTTAGGGGAGGTATGGCTTTGTCTGATTATGGAGAAGGATGCAAGGTATCAAGGTATTGTCACAACTTATGACAATGGGTAGAAGAGTGATTATCTATCCCATGAAAGAAACAAATAAGCTTGTGAGTGGTTTTAGGAGCACTCATAAAATGAGGTGAAATAGGAATGGAAGAATTTGAAAAGAACTCATCAACCCATTTGGTAGGCAAAGGAGACATCTTAGGCAGTGGAAGCAAACCATCATCAATGGAGGGCGATGATGGTAAAGGAGTGGAACTAATCTCAACATGAAGAACACTAGGATGTGAAGTAGTAAGAGGCTCAAAAATAGTAAGAGAGGAAACAAGTTCAACTAGAGTGGGAAAAGGAGCATGCTTAACTATAGCTGGCCCTACTAATGGAGGGTTAAGATTTGTAGAAGGTTTAAGGAGCACTACCCTAGGTGTGGAAAAGCAATAAGGTCTGGTCATAACATGATCCAAGAGTATGGTCCTAAGTGGCTCTTTAGAAACTAGAGGTATTGGTGCAATCTCTACCCTATGATAAAGATTAAAAAATACAAGAATAAAGTACTATAAACAAAAGATAATGATGAGATGAATGAAAATGATCAAGTAAAGAAGAGCAATAACTAACAATCTTGGCATCATGGGCCTAGACAAGGAAACCTAAAATAGGATAATCTAAATAATAATCATCATCATAATCTGGAGTATGAATATTGATGACACACATTTGGATGACCTTGTCATTAGAGAAAGCTTGGTGAATAGAGTGTCTAGTCTTGGTTAAGACTATGAGAATGGCATCACAAGGAGACTTACAAGAACAAGGATGCAAAGAAGTAGGGAGATACGAGATGAGATAAGGTGAAAGATCATAAGTTTTTATATTTAAGTTAATATTATCAGGCTCATCATCATCAGAGTCTAAAAGGTTGGAAAGAATGTTAAAAATGAGCTCAGGATGCCCATTGTAACCTTTGGTTGAGTTTAAAATAAATTTGAGACATTGTGACTCATGGAATGGAACACTAGGCAAAGGATCAAGAGTAATAATCTTGAGGATAACATGATCTTAGAATTATTTAAAATTATAAGGTTTAGTGTCTCCTTGAATCCTATAAATGGTTCCATGGTGAGGAAATTTAATGCATTGGCAAGCAGAAGATGTGATGGCTCACATATGATGAGTCCATGACCTACCAAAAAAGATGTTATAAAAAATGGGAAAGTTGAATATAATCACCTTCACATGAATAATAATAGGTGGGATGGTAATGGGAAGCCACACACATCGTAAAGGAGGCATTTGCCTTCTATCATATCCTTGGTATGTGTTGCATGTAAACTTGAGATTACATTCAAAATATCCAAGATTTTTAATGAAATCAAGGGAAGTGATATAGGTTCTGGAACTCTTATCAATCAAGGATTTCTTAACTTGGATATCACCTATTTGAATTTTAATAAATAATCAAGGATCATCTACATGAATCAAAATCTTAGATGGAATCATAGATGTGATAGGCAATCATAAATAAAGATATTTTTTTACAGTTTCATCAAATTTAATGGACATCTCATCACATTGTTGTAAGAGACTATCCTTAGATCTAGATAAAGTACCCCCTATCTACTAGAGGAGGGTAAGGGATATTCATCTCAAATAAGAGTTGCATGAGGTAGTTTCTATGACATGGAGATGTCCTCATGATTTCATGGAAAGGTATTTGGGATGGAATATTAGTAAGTTTTGTAATGGGATCCCACTCATCATAACCCATAAGGATATTTTTAGATATAAGTACATAATTATTAAGAATATCTTTAGAAGGTGGATCTGAAGAGCATTGAAATTTATGTTGATAAGAATGAGAAGGTTGATAATAAGGTTGTAAATAATTTGATGATGAGGAAGTAATTGGTTTAGATTGATATTGAAATTTGAGAGAATAAGTTTTAGTATAAATTGGGTTGTTATTAATATTAGAATATGATGGGAGAGAAGTAGAAATTGTATGAGATGTGTCATCTAAGGGAGAATCATAAATTGAATTATCAAAAGAAATAAGATATTCTTTCCCCAACTCATTAAAATGAGTTAGATAAGAATATTGGATAACATGATATGTCTTATGAGAAGGAGCAGTGTAGATAGAATGTGAATCAATTAAAGGCACCACTCTTCACATATTGGTCATGTTAACCACATTCTCTTCAAAATTTGGTTTAACAAGACTTTCTACATTATTGGTGGAAGAAGTGGGCTTATCCTGACCTTCTTGGATTGGTTGATGATTAGGAAAGGGGTCTTTATATATATCTAAATGAGAATTTACTTGATTTAAGGCTTGAGTTTTATCATGTGATTTATAGTTTTTGAAAGCAATCTCATAGGCTTGTTAACACTTATAGATAATGGAGTCATGATCAAAATTTAGGCCAAGAAGAAAGTCCATACCTAAATTTCAAATTTATCTATAAGTCTCATGAGAGTGACCCTAGCTATCATGAAACCAACAAAACTTATTAGGATCATACCATGATTTCATAGGTCTAGTAGGGTCAAGCTCTTATGGAAGAGGCCTAGGTAGATGTTTAATCAATTCAGCCAAGGATAAAGGCTTATGGACATTAATGTTGTTTGTTTAGAAATGATGATTAGTGTATTATTAATAAATAACTAATTCCAAATAAGGGGTAAGTGTAGACATCTAATTCCTAACACCATTTGTGTTGAAATTATCAATCTTACTTAAATTGCACTCAAATGCACATTTTAGGTCAAAATACATAAAATATGCTAAATGATTAGAAATTTTCATTTACAAGTGACAATTTAGGTCAAAGTATCCCTAAATGGGGTAATGAAATTTATGGGCTATCTAACTTTGATCAATTCATTTCAAGTCAAAATGACAATTTTTCCTTTTGTGCTCTAGATCACTCTTTTCTCCTAATTCATTAGTACATGCCACATACCTTTTTTTATTTTATGTTGGACACATCCTAAATCGAAATATGGTTCTAATGCATCTAATGTCACCTTCTAATTCTTTTCGAGTTAGGCTATAACTCAATAATATGACTTTCTAACCATTTTGATTAATTGAGGGTCAATTTTCAAATAATTGCACATATATTGATTATCCTTGTTTAAGGCTAGTTAATATAAATCAAGAGCTTAAGTGGATTTTCCATGAGAGTTGTTGAATATTTCTTTTTTAAAACTAATTCCTATTATCTACATCATTAGGTGACATCATTTTTTGGGAATACATACCTAGGCCATAAATGACACAAATATCAAGATTATGGGTCACCCATGCCTAATTAATGCCTCCCATGCCTCATCAATACCCATTATTTCAAGGTCATGATGAAAATAATTATGGATTTAATTCCAAATGTTAGGATTATACATAGCCACACATCTTAATGTTGAGATGGATGGTCATGGTTGATCCTGACCAATCTCAAAAATCTATAAATAGAGAGTCCATGGACATGAATTTTAATCTTGAATATTGCAAATTTATAATATTAAATTATTTTCACAAGGCTTTGCATTTGATCATTGATTTTTCTTGCAAGCTTCATTGATAGGCTAGTTTAGGGATTTGGAATAATGAGCCTAGGTTTTATGGAGTGTTCTTGAGGTATTGGAGGAGCTTACCATGATTGTTGACAAAGGCAAGGATGCTTGATCAAGGTAGAACATGATTTTGATCCATATGGGTATGGTGAATCCATTTGGGAAGGTAATATGATGTTGCTTTCTCTCATTTGTTTCTTGTTATCCTTTGTAATTCCCATAGGAATAGATATGCTTGGCTAGTTAGTTATTTATGCATGTTTCATTATTTATGGACTAATACTTGACTAACTTGCTTTGTAATCCTCTCTACATCTTGGCATGCCTGGTGGGACTAGATGCATCTCACACCTGAAGAAGATCATTTTTCAACTCTAAAATATTCTTTTGGACCCTTAAAACTCATGAAAATTAATTTAGTAAATTTATTTTTCTATTTTTGTTTACCATGGTTTTACAGAGTAACTGACATCAGCAAGTAAGACTGACATCAGTTACATAGCTTAACTGGCGTCAGTTAACAAAAATGACATCACTAAGATCTTGGTTAGCCAAAGTAATCATCTGCGATTATATATAACCAATGTCGGTCACTATGTTTTTTTCCTAAAACATAGCCCTGAGAGCTATTTTTCTAAAGTTCATTATTTCAATCCAAAAAGAGATTCAAATCTAAAGGACATGCTAACATTTTTGCTACAAGACCAAACTTTATATTTATGTGCCAAGATGTATAGTTGCAAAAAGATCTTATTCAAGTGTGAGATGCATCTAGTCCCACTAGGCATGCCAAGATGTAGAGAGGATTACAAAGCAAGTTAGTGAAGCATTAGTCCATAAAAAATGAAACATGAAAAAAGAACCAACTAACCAAGCCTATGTATTCCTATGGAAATTAAAAAGGATAGAAAGAAATGAATGAAAGAAAGAAACATCATATTACCTTCCCAAATGGATTAACCATACCCATGTGGCTTAAAAGTATGTTTTCCCTTGATCAAGCATCCTTGTCTTTGTCAAGAATGGTGGTAAGATCCTCCACTACCTCAAGAACACTCCATAAAACCTAGGCTCAGGATTTCAAATCACTAAACTAGCCTATCAATGAAGCTTGCAAGAAAAATCAATGATCAAGTTCAAAGCCTTGTGAAAACAATTTAACATTATAACTTTGAAATATTCAAGCTTAAAATTCATGTCCATGGTTTCTCTATATATAGATATTTGAGATTATTTAGGATCAACCATGACCATCCATCTAAATATTGAGATGTGTGGCCATGGATAATCCTAATATTTAGAATTAAATACATTATTATCTTCATCATGACCTTAGAAAAAGGGGAATTAAAGAGGCATGGGAGGCATTAACCAGGCATTGATGAGCCATAATCTTGATATTTATGGCATTTATGGCCTATGGATGTCTTCCCAAGAAATGATGTCACCTGATGATGTAAATAATACAAATCAATTTGAAAAAATAAATATTCAACAACTCTCATAGAAAATCCACTTAAGCTCTTGATTTGGATTAATTAGCCTTAAACAAGGTTAATCAAAATTTATGCAATTATTTGAAAATTGGTCCTCAATTAATCAAAATGGTCAAAAATTCATATAATTGAGTTGTAATTTGACTTGAGAAGAATTAGATGGTGATGTTAGATGCATCAAAACCATATTTACATTTAGGATGTTTCCAACACAAAATAACAAAGGTACATGGTGTGTACTAATGAATTTAGGAGAAAAGAGTGATCTAGAGCACTAAAGAAAAAATTGTCATTTTGACTCGAAATGAATTGTTTAAAGTTTTCTGGCCCATAAATCGCATTGCCCCATTTAGAGATAATTTGACCTAAATTGGCTCTTGTAAATGAAAAGCTTGAATCATTTAGCATATTTTATTAATTTTGACCTAAAATGTGCATCTTAGTGCAATTCAAGTAAGATTGATAATTTCAACGGTGTTAGGAATTGGATGTCTACATTTCACCCTTGTTTGAGAAGGTATAGCAAGACATTCAAGCAAAGCAACATATTTTCAAAGAAAAGAATTGTCAAGAAGAAATTGGAACAGACCCATGATGCCCCCTCAAGAGGACATACTAGGATGGAAGAAAAAGATGGACTCTTGAAAAGAGAGAGAGTGAGATATTAACCCATAGAATAGATCACATCTATATGAGCTAATGCTTGTATGCATGATTATCGTCAATGATCAAAATATAATGAGAGGTATAATAGGCCCCAAAGATTGGGGGAATGGCAAAGATACAATCCATAAATGTAAGGGACACACTATAAATGTACCTAATTTGAGAGTACAAGCTACACACTTATGATATTGATCAATCCTAAGACAAGTTTCACACTAAGTATCTTTAATGTGGAGAGCTTAGAATTAAAGGAAAAGAGAGAATGTTTTTCTTCAGGAAGGGAAGCATCACTAGAATAGGGTCTCTAAAGAGAATATAATAAGAATTACTCCAATAGAGAAGATTTGATAGTGATAAAATAGTTTTTTCCATAATAAGGCAAATTTTAATCATTGATAAAGAATAAATAATGATTTTGCCCCTATAGAGTTGATTTGATTCGGATGTTATTCAGATGTTGTGCCCCAACATGGGAAATTGGCAAGAAAAATAACTCAAATATATAACCATGAAGATAAGTTAAAGCGAGCGGGCATAAACATACATGTGATGGTGTAATGGCTTAAAAAGCCATATAAAACTAAGCATATGTATGAGAGATGAAAATAAGAATGGAGATAGTCAAGCTAACCTCAATAGAAATTGAACGCTACCTACATAGTTCCATGGACTCATGTTCCAACATGAACTTTAGGCCAATGTAGCTCACCCGAGTTTGGGAGAAAATGAAATGAGAAATGATGAAAAATGACCAAGAATTGATTAGAATCACAATGTATTCAAAGGGATGCATGTCTAAGCATAGACAAATAAGCCTTAAATTCATGTTTCTTATAAGCCTAATTTTATATCATGAGCCTAGGTTTTGCAAAGTGTTCTTGAGAATCATTCATCGGAGCTGATGTTGACATTAAGATGTTGAGCCCTAAGTATAAAGTTCTTGATATAGAAAAATAAATTATGCATCATAATTATGAATAACTTATAATGACATAAGATTCCAATTGCACTGAGCTAGTTCAAATATGAATATCTATAACTAAGGATAATGGTAAAACAATGACCAAAACTAGAGATACAATGATTTACATTTAAATAAAAAAGTAAAAGACCAAAAAAATAAACATAAATGAACCTAACTTGAAATCAAAATATGATCTATAAATACTTAAGTAGGAACAAATTTTTTTTAAAAAAAAAAGGCAAGAACCTCTGAATGACATGAGACCAAGCTATGAATAATCAAGATTTATGTGGACCATCAAGGCATTCTTGAACACAAAAGAGAAAAAGCAAAATCAAATAAAAAACCAAGACACCAACAACAATCAAATAAACAAAATAGTCTAACAATAATGTAATAACATAGGATCAAGATATAAATAATCAATATCCATGTGAATCATCAAGATGTTCTAAAACACAAAAGAGATAAACAAAAAACAATCAAGAAAACATAAGACCAAAAATGGAGATAAAAAAGAGAAAATAAGAAGAAATAAAAGGAGAGGTACAAAAGCACAACAAAACACCAAAATAACTCAAATAAACACACACAAATAAAAACCAAGTTAATACATTTTAAAGACAAATGTTCATACATGTGCGGTAGAGGTGTTACTTTCCACCACATCATAACAAAAAATAATGACATGATAATTATTACCTAATTAAAGAGGAACAATGATAAAATAAATGGGGGAAGAGAAGAAAAGGGGTTGGTTGAGCTAACTCTAGATGTATAATACAAGTGGACACTACCTACATAGTTCCATGGATGCATGTTCCAACATGAACTTCAGGTTAAATTTAGTTCTCCCAAGAAATGGGATAGAAGAAAAAAAATAATGATCAGACCAACATGATTTATAGAAGAAAAGAAAGATACAACAAATAAATGAGAATGGTCTGAAAAACAAGAAGCTGATGAGACAAAAAAGAATGACCTTGTAAAATCATAAGTGCATGGGATAAGATGAAATAAATTAGGGTTTCTATGCTTGCAAAATGGGAAGAGCATAGCATGGTGGAACAAGAATGTACAAATGTATAAAAGTGTGAGACAATGTTTATTTTTGTTTCTTTTGTGGATCATGTTCTAATTTTTTTGGTATTTTCAAATTATTTCTAATGTTTTTGGTGTTTTTGAGATAAAATATGCACAAGGTGGGACTATCTAGTCAAGGATATGCACATATTGAAAGTAGAGGTTCCAATAAGATAGCTAAGCTGAATACAACAACCCATGCTCACAAATCAGTGATAGTGAGGTTCTTGATAAAATAAGAAAGAGCAACAAATACTGGAACTAAGAAGATGCATCTATTCACTTGTTTGAAGCTGCACAAGACTATCTTAGCTAAATTGCTTTGAAGAACTACTACTGAAGATGTTCATAATGTTCATGAGACATAATCAATATCATAATTGGTCAAGGGACAAAAAAGTGTTCAAGATTATAACATGTATTTAGACATAACAAAGAATATGCTTCTCAAATAGAGCAATCCAAAATGGGATCAAGAATGTGTTCAAAGTGCCAAGGGATCAAAGCCTTTACCATCAATAATCATGAAAAGTGGACTAGGGTAGTATAAAATGTGTTCAGGGTGGGACCTAATTATGATAACACTAGTTACCCCCAAGTCAGGGGTCTTATAGATAATGGTTCAAAGATATTCATGCATAGAACCTCGTAAGGTTTATGATTTTTCTGGGCTCTGAGATTTCTTCACCATTAGGTTTAGCCAATTGATATGCTCTTGATCCATATTTTATAATGACAATATATGGTCCTAACTAATTAGGCTAAAACTCACCTTTATTTTTGGGTTTAGCATTCATGTTCTTCTGGTTCTCTTTCAAAACTAAGTCATGAATCTCAAATTCTTGAGGGAGAATGTGCTTTTTATAGATTCTTTGCAATATATTATGATAATCCTACAAGTTTTCTAGGTCATCCAAACACTTACCATCAAGAAGCTCTAGTTTGTACAATTGTGAGGATCTATAGTCTTCATTATCTTCAATGTGATCCAATAATATTTTTAATGATGGGATCTCAATCTCGACCAAGATGATAACTTTAGTGCCAAAAACTAGGGAGTATGGAGTAGCTCCAATTGGGGTGTGATGATTGGTTCTATAATCCCAAAGGGCAAGAAAGAGTTGTAAGTGCCAATTATGGCCATCATCATTGACATTTTTTTTTAAGATGGCTAGAATGGTTTTATTTGATGGTGCAGTTTGTCTATTGCCTTGTGGATTATATGGAGTGGATTTATTATGCTTGATCTTGAATTTTTCATAAAGATGTTTCACATCTTGGTTCACAAAGGATCCACCATTATTAGATATACTACAAGTTAAGATTCCATATCGACAAATGATATGGTAATGAATGAATTTGGCTATTTGTTTCCCAGTAACATATGTGAGAGGAATGGCCTCAATCCACTTGGTCAAGTACTCGATTGTAGTCAAAATGTGCTTATGGCCATTTGAAGATGTCAAGTTAATTTTCCTAATGAGATCGAGACCCCATGTTGAGAATGACCATGGTGTTGTAATCAGTTGCAATGGTAAGGAAGCTGCATGTATCAAGTTGCCATGCTACTTATAAGGAATACACTTCTTTATATAATTACAAGCATTTGTCTCCATTTTGGGCCAATAATATCCTATTCTAAGGGGTTTATTTTATAGGACTACACCATTGGTATGGGTCCCACACATTCCCTCATGAACCTCCTTTAGTGCCAGCTTGGATTCTCCTAAAGATAAACAAAAAAGAAGTGTTCCATCATAGCCTTTACGATAAAGTGTATTTCCAAAGAGGATATAACATGTTAAGCAATGAAGGAATGTTTTTGTTGGTTGTTGGAAAGGTTGGTGGTAAATACATGACTATGAAAATAGTTATAAAAATCTCAATACCATGGTAGCTTAAGTGAGGGATTAGGATCAGAAATGGTGCATACCCTCCTTAAACCTAATAAAATATGTGTTGACTGAAGAAGATTTTCAATCAAGAACTAATACTCTTTAGCACTATCATGCATTTGAATCATGGAACCAATTGTTGCCATGGCATCGGTAGATCTGTTGTTGACTTGAGGAAATTTCTCAAACTACAGAGATTTAAAATGGTTTTTAAGGTTATCAACAATTTTCTTGTAAGGAACAAGATTATCATCCATTGTTTGAGACTAGTTAGTTGTCTAATTTATGATTAATTATGAATCTCCATAGACCTTTAAGCTTTGAATATCTCACTATATGGCATGATAGAGCCCTACAATCAATGACTCATATTTGGCCATATTGTTTTTACATTGAAATTATATATGAAATAATTTAGGGATCAAATCCTTCTATGGTGTGATCAACAATATGCCAGCTCTAGACCCTCGAGATGTGAAGGATCCATCAAAATAAATTGTCCACTATTTAGGTTCTTGTGATGCTTGTTCTATCATCATGATAGAATCATTTGGAAGATCAAAGTTGAGAGGTTGAGTGGTCGTTATAGGAGCTTCTGCAAGTTGGTTAGCAAGAATTCTCCTTTGATTGCCTTTTGGTTCTTGAACTCAATATCAAACTCACTGAGAAGCATAATCCATTTAGCCATGCATCCTTAAAAATTTGATTTAGATAAAAGGAACTTGAGAGGATCTACCTTGGTGGTAATAATAGTTTTGTTATTTAGCATATAATGTCACAATTTTTGAGTGGTAAACACCATAGCTAAACATGCCTTCTCAATAGGCATATAATTATGTTCATAGGCTACCAATGTGCACCTTAAATAATAACTAACGTGTTCCTTACCATGATTATCATGTTGAGCCAAAGGTGCCCCTAGTGCATGTTCCATGTCTAATATAAAGAAGCAATGGCTTTCCTTGTGATGGAGGTTATAGGACTAGTGGATTAGCCAAGTATGTTTTAAGCTTTGTAATTGCTATCTGACAATCTTCATCCCACTAAAATGTTACCCCTTTCTTTAAGATATGGGTAAATGGGTGGCACTTATCTACCAATTAAGAAATGAACCTACATATAGACTAGATCTTTCCTTATAGACCTCGAAACTATTTAAGATTATTTGGTGGAGGCATTTCCATAATAGCATTGACCTTTGTAGGGTTGAATTTAATCCCTCATTGTGATACAATGAGCCCTAACAATTTTCCTGACGTGACTCCAAAGACACACTTCTTAAGATTCAAGTGGACTTTATATGCATGAAGCCTCTCAAATATTCTTCATATAATGTTAAGGTGTCTAGCTCTTGTTCTTGATTTTACTAATATATCATCAACATAGTCCTCAACAATGTCATGCATCATGTCATAGAAAATAGTAGTAATTACATGTTGATATGTGGCTCCAACATTATTCAAACTAAATGGCATGACTTGGTAATATAATTTCCCCCATAGAGTGGTGAACATGGTCTTCTGTTGATCTTTAGGGGCTATATTGATTTGATTGTAACCATAAAATCCATCCATTAAGGATAGGATCTTGTACCTAGTAGTTGAGTCAACAATCATGTCAGTGTTAGGTAGAGGAAAATCATCTTTGGGGCATGATTTCTTCATATCATAAAAATTACTACAAATATGTATGCCTAGGGTATTTTTACTCACTGGTACTATGTTAGAAATCCATTCAGAGTAGTCTACTAGTCTGATAAAATTGGATCCTAACAACTTTTCCAACTCAGCCTTGACCAAAATGGTAATGTGTGGATGCATCTTTCTCAACTTTTTCTTGACTGTTTTAGCATCAGGGTAAATAACAAGATGATACACAACTAAATTTGGGTCCAAGCCTAGCATGTCAGAGCATGCCTATACAAATATGTCTATATAATCCTTAAGAATGGATATAATATGTTCACATTCTACTTCAATAAGGGAAGCTCCAAGATAAATAATTTTAGGATCCTCATGGGTTCCCAAATTCACTTCTATTATGCTCTCCATAAAGAGTGTGGATCTATCTTCTAGAATTGTAGGCAATGTATGGTCATGATCATCTTCCTTTACTATATCTTCTTGTTATTCCTCCAAAAGATCTGGATAATATGAGGAATTAGAATTTACCTTCTCAGGTAAAGGCCAATTGGTGAAAACTTTTAGAAACTCAAGAGTAAGATACTCAAATATTTGATGTTGTTCTAAAGAGATGCTTGTACTAGCTATGGAACTTTGGCTGGATGGGATTTCTACATCCTAAGGGGATGAGCAAAATTTCCCACCTAGGAGCACTTGAGATAGGTTTTCACTCAAAGGCTTGTCTTTTTCTTTACTTTTTCCTTGATCGACAAGTGCCTTAAAGAGGTTTTCACTTGAAGATCTTGATGTTTGTTTTTTTATAACCAAGAAAGTTTTCCTGCTCTCTAAAATAGGTAAAAGAATTTAATGAAAAATCAAAACCTTGCTTATGATCACCAATGGGGAATGCATCTCGTAGGCCCATGTATTTTGTAATTGATTATTTATTTTGGAACTCATCGAGGCATATGACTAAATTTTGTTGATCCCAATCTATGAGTTCAGGGTGGCAAAGGCTTAGGTCACAGTGAGAGATAGCTTTAGGATGGGAAGCACCAATGATAAAGATATAATGTCCTACTTCAAGAAAGGAAGCACCACTAGGATGAGTTTTTACTTCAGGATGGGAACCTTCACTATGAATTATGGTTAATATGGCATTTGAATCAAGCAAATCTAAGTTAGCAAACTCATCAAAAAGTCTATAATGAGATATTGTGTCATTACTAGGAGTCTTGTTACTAGTCACTTTGAAAGAGTCACTATCAAATGTCATGAGGTCATCCTCTAGTGGTTTAATTCTAAGGCCATGATTCTAATTGACAACTCCAACTGATAAGGGTTCTTAAATTTTTTGTGCCTATGGGCCAAGGCATTTCCCTGTATAGTCAAGATGATCCATTATCCTATTAGGGAAAGGATACTTTAGATTCTAAAAATAATCAACAGGGACTTTAAAATATAACCAATCTCCCTTGATAAAAGCCTCTCAATCTTTCTTTGGTGTAATTATAGGTACAAAAACCATGGGAGGTTTTGGTTATCAAATTTGATCAGGTCTTTTAGGTGTCTAAGAAGTTTTAGGCTTACCAAATGTTTTAGTGGATTTTGGTAAATTTTTAATATGAAGGACATCTTTTAGATTGTACATGGAAATGCCTACATCGTTAATAATAACCTTCTTAGCTAGAGTTTTGGAAATAGATCAACTGAAGTGGAGGCTAGATCACCAGGGTCTATATAATTAGATGGAGATGGATGAGAAATGATGGTTTTGTTTTTATTTGTAATGAATTCAGAACCTGGGAAATAGTTATAATTACAAAACTCTTCTTCAAGATGTTTATAGTATTGGTATGGCTATTGATTAGCAAGAATAGTAAACTTGATCCCATCATGGGGAAACTTAAGGCATTGGTGAAGAGTAGATATAACTATCTGTACTTCATAGATCTAAGGATGACCAAGAAATATGTTATAAGGAAGCTCAATATCCAAAATATAAAATAATGTGTGATGAAAAATAGACCCAACCATGACTGGGAACTAAATTATACCAAATGACTCCTTGTTGGCATTGTCATAAGCCTTGATTGTAATAGGCTCTAGCTGAATATTTTTATCCATGTAGCCCAATTGTCATACCAATTTAAGAGATATGATGTTCAGCCCTAAACCATTATCTATAATAACCCACTTGATCTTGTGATCCACAATGATTATCTCAATGTATATTGGGTTATTATGGTTTCGGCTAAGGGTGGACATGTCCTTTTGATCAAATGTGACTTGACAAAATGAAGATAATTATCCAACTAGGATCTAGAATTGATCAAGGTTTATATAATTAGGCACAATAGACTCTTGTAAAAGTTTGTTGAAGATGGTTCTATGGACATCAGATGTCCATAGGAGTTCTAATATGGTAATTTGTGTAGGGGTTTTATTTAATTGATCCTTTATACTATAAGGCCTTTGAATCATGGATTGAACTAGTTTAATCTTTGTTGGGATAATATTCAACTTTAAAACTATTGGCACAATGTTCTCATTAGTTTTTATGGAATAAGTGGGTGAAGGGCCCTGGATGGTAACTTATGGGTGTTTAGTTGTGGCTACACAACCTAGAGGTGGAAAGGAGTTACTATAATTAGAAGAGGAAGGTAAAGAGCCTTAGATGGTGACTCATGGGTGACTAACTATATTGGTATAATTTTGGGTCAGTGCAGAGCCTTTATAATTAGAATAAAGGTGTTGTTGTTCAGGATTAGTAACCCATTAAAATGGAGTAGCAACATGATGATGTGAACCTGACACATTAATACTAGGGGGAGAAGGGCTGACCCTATAATGATGAGTCCCATGTTATGAGAAACATGAGATTGGTGATGTACTTTTATAGTAACAATGGTAATGTGGGTTACATAAATGCATCCCACAGTATTATTATAGTCATAAGGTACATTATTATAAGCCACATTATTAGTATGGGCATTATGATCTCGATTATGATCATTACGATTTTATCCTTGTTAGTTCTGATTTTACCTCTACCCTTGATTGTGACCATTTTTATTATTTCTTGGTGGTGGTGGATCATGTCAAGGAAAGGGGTCTTTGTATATTCCCATATCCTAATTTGTGTCCTGATTAAGGGCCAACTTAATTTCAAATTCAACACTTTCAATAAAGTCCTCAATAATATGTCATAATTAAATGCAATGATATGCACCATGACCAGCAACACGATAAAAGTTACACTATTTATTCTCTTTATACCAATCTGATTTTGGTTGATCTTGAGGATATGGCCTTGATACTGGACATATAATTAAATTAGATGCAATGAGATTTTGTAACACTATTTCAACTGATTCCCCTAAATTTCTAAAGACTCTAAAATTATTATGAAATGTCATTCATGGAGGTTGTCTCTACAAAGTAGGTAGTGGATTTGGGGGAGTTAATTATACTTTTGAAGGATGCATAACATATATCATTTGTACATGTATTATTTTAGTCACCCCATTTCCAACCATGTTATTTTTGATAAATCCCTTAGGATTTTCCTACATAACTATTTGAGCTAGTGATTTAGTCTAATTAGACGCTTGACCTTGTGCAAAAATATTAACAAGGCCCTTAGTAATAAGAGCCTTCTGAATCTACACTCCCTTTTTGATGATTTATTCAAATGAGTTAGCACAACCTAATCATAGATTATGCACAACTTTTGGATGCAAATTTTATGCAAAGATATCAACCAACTATTTGTCTAGCAAATTATTTTGAAATCAGCCTACCAATGCTCTCCACTTTTGTAGTTATGCAATGAAACTTTCACCATCACATTTCTTGGCTTTGCATAAGTCAATAATGGTCCATTCATGTTCTATGTTATATGAGAAATGGTTAACTAAATTTTTTGATAAGTCATTCCAATTTGTAACTGATCCCTTGGGTAATTTAAGTATCCAATCAAGAGCTTGTCCCACTAAACTTTGTAGAAATAGTCATAGTAAGTAGTCACTACTATAAGAAACCTCTTGACATAGGACAAAGAATGCCTATATGTGCTCATGTGGATATCCTTTTCCTTTTTACTTGTCAATTTGGGTGCCTCAAAATTATGTGGAAAGGGGTTTTGGAAAATAGATAAATCAAATGGATATGGACATATCTCATCAAATTTGTACATTTTGACTTTATTAGTCATCTCCAATCTTTGAACAATTTCCTTCATAGAATTCCATTCTTTCATGTTTGGTGCATTTGTGGATTGAATAAGATGCTATTGGGGTAGAATTTGCCCTTGGTTTTGTTGTTATTGCGGTGGAATGTACCCCTGCTTTTATTTCTATTGGGGTGGAATGTGCCCCTAGTTTTGTGTGGATTTATAGGGAGTGTATACCTTTCAATCCATGATTTGGTTGTGATTTACTCCTTGGGTTGAGAACATAGGTCATTGATTCTTGGATTGTAAAATATTCATTGAATTTGGTTGTTTCGTAGTTTGTTGATTTTAGAAATTTCTATGTTTATTTACCAATTTTTGGGTTGGTTGAAAAGAACTAACCAAATTATCTTAAGAGATTTCCTCAATTTTAATTGAATGTTTGGGTTTCTAAGTTTGTAAAGTAACAAGAGGTTCTTCATGATTCAAGAACGTATGTTTCATGTCAAATGGAACACTTTGTAAGGTCTCTTATGACTTTAATTGTTTATTTAGATTACCTTGATCCACTATGGTGATGTCCTCATCCAATATTTTTTTCATACCTTCAACCACATTTCCTTGTTCTTTTGAAGCATTATTGTGAATTGAAGTGGAAACTAGGGAGTTAGTTAAGTTTGTGACAAGTTGATATGCATATCATTGACTTATTATCTTGATATTAGATAGAAGATCTGGATTTATGGGTTTTTAATGTATTTGTATTTCTTTTCCTTTGTTAGAGGAAGAAGGTATGTCTATTTGTGAAAAAACTTGCTCTTGCCATCATTATTCTCCTTATATAAATAAAGTATGAAATTGTTCTATAATAAATTCAAAAGGTAGTCTAGCACATGATTCTATCAATCTAAGAAGGGATTCATCTTGATCTTATCGGGGTTGATATTCATCGTAATCATATTCAGATCCTACTATTGTAGGGATATCATCAAAAATAATGGGGTTATATTGATCATCATAAAATTACTCATCTTCATAACTAAGGCCATAAGAGGCCCCACTATGAGTGAACCTTTGAGTCATGTCTTAAAAGAGTTGTTTTATGTGCTTGACTAACTTTGGACTAATGCTTGGAAACCAAAAAAAGTATGCTTTGGCTCTCTCTTAAACAAATAACCAAGGTACTAATGAGACTATAAGGGAGGGTGGTTTGAAGTCATGCACAATTTTTAGAAGATTTGATTCATGAGTTTACTCAACCTTTGGTAAAGTTGAAATCATATATATTAGAAGAGAGTAAAGTAACTCAAAGACCCAAGGTGAAAACTAGTACACCAAAGCCTAGATCTTTGTGATACACCCATACTATAAAAGCTAGTTTTAATATTGACAAATTGACCCTAGAAGTTTAGAGTAAATCTCTCTAGATTACAAAGAAGACAAAATGAACTAAGCAACTAAAGATGTAAAAACATATGTGAATCACTAAGTGCTAGCACAATGTCACCACATGATTCTAGTAGGATAAAATATGTTTTAGGACTTAAAGCCTAAGTGATACGTAAGATGACTTGAGTCCACCAAGATGATATGTGATTTTGAGTCTTAATAAATGACCTTCAATTCAAATTGAAAATTGAACCCAAGTTAAAACAAGCTTAGTGTGTAAATAATGAACCCACTTTTACACACTAACCCTTAGAACCCAGATTGGTTCAATTTCAAATGTGGATTATAAATGAAGGATATAAACAAATTGGGTAAAAGATATATAATCAATTAGGCATCATGACTGCATCAAAGTGGATGACATGACACAAAGATTTTGATAACAATTTGAACAAGGGAAATGGGAATTTTCCATTTAGATAGTGTAACACCTCCCTTGCTCAAGAAAATTGAGGACAATGTGTTTTGGTTAAGCTCATTGAGTTAACAAGTAGTTTTAGACACAAATCAAAACCAAGTAAGCTAATGACAAAAAAAATGTCTTAAGTCTAAACTGACAATGTATGGAAAAGTGGGGTCTACTAAAATAGCAAGGTTTCTATTGTTCTATGGGAATCAATTACATAAGACTTTCACATCAAATGATACAAAAGACAAGAATATAAATTAGGTGATCATAGTATTGGATATTTGTAAAAAGATTTAGTCCTTTTTATAACCACTACATCCTATTATTTTCTTAGCGTAGTATGATTTCCAAATGTAGATACATCCCATGTGAAATCCTCTCTACATCTTGGCACACCAATATCAAGTTTGGTCTTGTAGCAAAAATGTTAGCATGTCCTTTAGCTTTGAAGCTCTTTTTGGTTTATAAAAATAAACTTTGGAAAAATAGCTCTTAGTTTGTGTTTTAGGAAAAAAATGTAGTGATCAACATTAGTTATATACAACTAATGATGGCTACTTTGTTTAACTGAGATATAATTGATGTTGGTCTTACTTGTCAATGTTAGTTACTGTGTAAAACCATGGCAAACAAAAATGGCAAAATAAAGTTAGAAAATCAATTTGCATGATTTTTAAGGGTCCAAATGAATATTTTAGAGTAAAAAATGATTTTATTCAGGTGTGAGATGCATCTAGTCCCAGTGGGCATGCCAAAATGTAGGGAGGATTACAAAGCAAGTTAGTCAAGCATCATGTTGTCCCTTGATCAAGCATCCTTGTCTTTATCAACAATGGTGGTAAGCTCCTTCAATGCCTCAAGAACACTCCATAAAACCTAGGCTCATGATTCCAAATCACTAAAATAGCCTATCAATGAAGCTTATAAGAAAAATAAATGATCAAATGCAAAGCCTTGTAGAAACAACTTAACATTATAACTTTGCAATATTCAATCTAAAAATTCATGTCCATGGCCTCCCTATTTATAGATTTTTGAGATTGGTCAAGATCAACCATGACCATCCATCTCAACATTGAGATGTGTGGCTATAGATAATCCTAATATTTGGAATTAAATCCATAATTATCTTCATCATGACCTTGGAAAAAGGGGCATTGAAGAGGCATGGGAGGCATTAACTAGTCATGGGTGACCCATAATCCTGATATTTGTGGCATTTATGGCCTAGGGATGTCTTCCCAAGAAATGATGTCACTTGATGATGTAAATAATAGGAATCAATTTTTAAAATGAAATATTAAACAAATCTCATGGAAAATCCACTTAAGCTCTTGATTTGGATTAATTAGCCTTAAACAAGGTTAATCAACATTTGTGCAATTATTTGAAAATTGGCCCTCAATTAATCAAAATGGTCAGAAATTCATATTAGTGACTTGTAGTTTGACTCAAGATGAATTAGAAAGTGATGTTATATGTGTCAAATTCAAATTTCCATTTAGGATGTTTCCAACATACAATAACAAAGGTATGTGGTGTGCATTAATGAATTTAGGAGAAAAGAGTGATCTAGAGCATAAAAGTCAAAATCATCATTTTGACTCGAAATGAATTGATCAAAGTTAGTTGGTCCATAAATTGCATTTCCTAATTTAGGGATACTTTGACCTAAATTGGCACTTGTAAATGACAAGTTTGAATCATTTAGTACATTTTATGTATTTTAACCTAAAATGTGCATTTGAGTGCAATTTGAGTAAGATTGATAATTTCAACATAAATGGTGTTAGGAATTGGATGTCTATAGTAGGAATGACAACTTGAACATTATGAATGGTTTCAAATGAATTGGTAACACAATCATTCATAATATTATGATTTGTTTTCTTTACTAATAGATGAGGGCCCATGGAAGTTTTGGGTGGCTTGAATTGACACATGAGGAAATCTTATCTTTTGGCTTGATCGATAGCTTACTCCAAGGTATGTGGAAAAAGGGTACATACTCGATATTGTAATTTAAGGAATAAATCATTTGTAAAGAGATGAAAGAGGTTATAATCCATGTTATGTTCACATTTATTTGATAAATTATTCCATTGCTTAACAAAGGCTTGGAAAGTTTCATTTTTTTTGAAATTGATGAAATGGACCAAAGTGTTCTTAAGAAGATCACAAGTTTGAAATTATTGTACTAAAACATCTACTAAGTCTTCCAAACTAGTGATAGAGTGTGTTCTAAGTTGATTATACCAATCCAAGGTATAACCCATGAGGGTTTTTACTAAGATTTTGGTAGTGGCAAAGGTATTCAACTTGACCCAATCCTTGTAAAGATTTCCAAATGTTTTGAGGTGAAGGGTATGATCAGTTGATCCATTGTAAGAAATCATAGGTGTTATACCTCTAATGTCAATGTTAACAATTTGGGTGGTAAGAGGTTCATTTTTTAAATACTTGATGACTTTATTGATAAATGGAGGTTGAGGAATGATATTACCTTGAGAATATTGAAGAGGAGGAGGAACACTTTGGTAAGTGTACCCCAAGTCATTAGTTGAAGACTGTATTGAATATTAAGAAGGTTATTTTGCATTCTCATCATTTGATTCATATTATGAGCTTGGAATGTGTTCATTTGATTGAGAGTTCACAATAATAGTTGATGAGTTTGATTAGTATTGTTAAAACTAGTATTGGTATTTGTGTTGGTGTTAGTGGCTTAGGTACCAATATTAGTGTTGATAGGAGTTTGATAAGAGATATGAGAATTTAAGGCACTAGTGGAAAATTTTTATTGTGAAGCAAAAGATGGGGTGGTAAATGGTTGAGAGGCAGTAACACTATAAACATGAGTGTATTGGGTAGAAAACGATGAACTAGTGGAAGGATTAAGAATAATGGATCTTATGAGAAGCCCACTAGATGTAAAACTTGCCATGTTAGTTGAGATACTAGGCATGGAGGTGGAAAAAGTTAAAAAAGAAGATGTCATGGCATAAGAAGGAGTCAATATTGAAGGAAGAGGTTGAAAAGCAAAGAAATTGGTACCCTCAAATCTAGTTGAGAAAGTGGGAATAGGAGAATGAGGTTCTTCAACTTGATGGCTAATCATGAGGTTATATATGGTGGAAGGATCCTTCCCTCTATGTTGAAGGAATTCCATGATAAAGAAAAGAATTTTAGGAGTATACTCTAACTCAAGTTGATCCTCTAAGAGAAGAGGAGGGTTTTGATGCAAAGGGGTCTGAAGAGGGGTCCCACAGTCCATCATGTAGGTTACAATATGAACATTACTAGCATTTTCAAAAGGAATCTTACTTTGTCTATGGGAGACCTTATTAGGATTGGTGAATTTTGTCATGTCTGTTGATTGAAATTTAGTGTTATCACCAAATAGAAAGTCCATGATGAAAGGAAAAGAATCAATATGAGAAAGCAAAGAATTAGAAAGTGACTAAAATAGTATTAGGTTGACCTGGTTGACCTAGTGCAAAAATAAGGACTATAAAACTATATAGGGTCCATAGGATTGACCCAATTTAGTGAACAATGACTAGGAAAAAGAGGTTAAAATGCTAAAAATAGTACTAGGTCAACCTAAAATAGTGTATAGGGGATTAAAAAGATATAAGGTCAACCTAAAATAGTGTATAGGGGATAAAAAAGATATAAGGTCAACCTAGTACAATAGATAGGGAAGAAAATAAAGTTGATAACAAGCTATGAATTAAAGGAAGATAATTGTAAGTAATGTAAGAAGCACTAAGCATGAAAAGAGAAATAAATATTCCATTGGATTTATGTTGGCTATTCCAACTGATACATACAAATCAAAATCGTTCACTAATACTAGCTAATGCAAACTTTTGCAAACAACTTGAAAGTAAAACTAGCTACTTGGTCAACCTAGAATGTTGATTTGATTATTAAGAATGATTTTAAATGTAAATGGAGATTGACTATAAGTAAGGTACTAGATAGCAATCTATGGATAGTCTTTGGTAAGTTTAAGATGAAAGGGACTATAGTGGAAATGATACAGGCTTGGTATTGGGGCCTACCCCCTCACTTCACACATTGTAACAATAAGGGTAATGGGTGTCTAGTCAAAATATACCATTAAGCATGATTTATACTTGACCAGAGTATTAATTTGGCTTCTCCCTTGGTGAAGAAATCCAAGTAGGTTTGCCTACGTAGTCAAATATTTAAATTCTTTTTGATGTTTATGTGGTTTGGTTGTTTGCGCAAAAGAATAGAAATAGTGCATTTAAGTGATTAATTAAAAACCACCTAATTAGACTATGTGAGTTATTCTAAGCATGCAAACAACTGAAAAGAAAGATGTGATTAACATATATGGTTTATTACAACTCTGAAACAAAGTATAGTTGAGAAAGTATATGGATAATCATATAGAATAGGTTCGATAGGGTCAAACCTACACTACGGAAGTAAATTATGAAAGTAAACTAGGTTGGTTAGGTTGACCTAGTTATTTCAAAAAACATTAAACATAGAAGTAGGTCCACAAGGTCAACCTAGTTTACTATGTGGAGGCAGTTTTGAAGACTACAAACTATGAAAGGAAAGTATATAAAAAAAATATACATAGGAATAGAAACTAACCTAAATGGTTTAGAGATGAAAATGAGAAAATTACTAATCTAATACCTTAGAGAAAATTGGCAAAAATCTAAAAACTAGGTTGAGTTGGTTGATCAAGCTATATAAGAACCTATTGAAAAAGTGCTAAAAATGCACTAGGTCAAACTATTAGGTTAAACAAGAAGTTTGAAAATATGAAATACTTGTATTGGGTTGATTTATTCAATCCAATTACTAAAAAAATTTCTACAAGTTCTAAAAACCTGTATTGGGTCGAGATGTTTGAGCCAATTACCTATTCTAGCAAAGCTGCACATAGAGATAAATAATTAGGTTAATAAGGTTGATCCATCATAGTAAAGATATGATAAAAATAATGATGATTAGAAATTAAATAAGTGTAAAACATCTTGCAAGGGTTTGATTCACATCAGGTTCACCATAAAGTATGCAATAAAAAATACATCATGTCCATAAATAAATCTTGGATTGGATGGGATAGAACACACCTACACTTCTAATTGGGGAGCATACAATTGTTAAATGAGAGCATGACCAATATGAGGATCTTCTAGATCTGATTAGGGGATCACTTGTCACAACACAACATGCAAAGTAAGGTTCCAAAGCCTAAAGTATTACATAATCACACAACAACCCTAATAGAGTCTTGTGATTTAATATTTCACTAATCTAATAACAAGAAAAGTAAATCTAATCTAATGTGCACCAAATCTTATGGCACAAAGTAGGGGTTAGAAATAAAACAAATAAATAACTAAAATAAACATGTATAGAAGACATATACTCACGTCAATGTATATGAAATCTTGATACATAGAAGAGAAGAATATAAATGTAATATCTATCTACTTTTACAAAGGAGGAATAAAGTTAGGAATACTTACCTTTGAATATGAACCTATCGAGCCTCAATCTCCCCTTGGCCAAGGTGCTTTGAAAGAGATTGTCATGGTATGTAAAGACAACTAAGATAAATTAGTTCTAGGCTACACAATCTATCCAAGCATCCAAAAGACTTATCCACAAGATGAGATCAGAGCTCTAAAGAAAGTATTGAACCCTAAAGCTTTATTCCGCAAGTAGAATAGTCAATAAATAGATGTTCATTCACAATTATTAACTTAATTATTCTCTATTATGAAATGGTAAGGAATGAACTTATATATAAAGTTGTATCTTACCCTAAAATCATTTAGGAAAGTCAGTTGTGCTAGGTCAACCCAGTCGACCTAGCATGTTTTTAGTTCTAGCTCTCTAGGTCTGTGCTAGGTTGGACAAGAGGCCAACAAACCTAAAGAGATAAAAAGGTCCCTAAAATGTGCTAGGTCAACCTAGTTGACCTAGCACAATCAACAAGTCAAAAGGGTGCTAAAGCAAGAAATGAAGGATAAAATATATCAAGTGATAAGAATAGGTAGAACCAAGGAGAATAAGCTTGGGTTCAATGGCTTTTATGAGGTTAGAGTGTGGATGGAAAGTGGAAAAAGGAATAAGAATCTTACAAAGCATCGATGGTCTACCCACCCATTTCTTGGTGCACCCCTTAAGGCATGCACTTAGAGAGATTGAGACTTTATAGGTTTTTGCAAGATACAAAGTGTTAGCAATCAATAAAAGTTAAAAATATTATATGTTTACAAAATCTTCCCTATAGAACTTATGGGAGGTGATGAAATATCCCTCACAATCCAAGATGTAATGAAATAAAAATTAAGTAAAAGAGATTTAAGGTTGTTTCTAGATCACCCAATCCATGCAGGTCTTGGGTAGAGCCTTCATAACATTTCTTTTACACCATTGGACTAAGGCAATTTGTAATCATGATGGTGCTTTTGATCCCATAAGTTCCCTATAGGAGATGGGGGGAAGAGCATACACAAACAACTTTTTTTCATAAAAAATTCCTCTAAGCAAACAATAAATGACTTCCAAAAAATAAAAACTTGGAAGTGATTTCAATTTCAAATCACTAAAATGAAAGATTTGGGGGTGTTCTTTGGCCCCTTGGCCTTAAGTTGCAAAGCTTTGAAAGAACAACTACAAAATGATTCAAGTAAACACCCTCAAGTTTTATTTAAGCACAAAATATAAATTTTTATTTCTTTTTAAGAATCCAATATAGGTTTAAAAATAATTAATTAAGCATGATTTGATCACTTTCCAAATAGTTCCTGCAACAAAATTGTCAGAATGTCATTTAGCTTTGTAGCTTTTTTTGGTTGAGACAAGTAACTTTAAAAAACAAGCTCTCAGGTTTGTGTTTCACCTATGAAGCTGAAGGCAAAAATTTTATGCTCACAAATACTTGTTAGCTTAATAAAATACAAAAAATAATATTAAACTTAAGAAAACATGCAAACAAGAAGTTAGAAAGCTAAAAACAATAAAACCAATCACACAAAACATAAAAAACTGTAGTCCATATTGTGATCATAACTTTTAAAATATATATTATTTTGTCATAAAAATTTTAGAGGTTGTTTATAGGTCCATGATGCACCTCTCTACAAAAATTCAAGTCAAAATAGTTAATAATGTTTTTTTATTATCTCTATACTATCTATTTTTACTCAAAAATTTGAAAACAAAAAGTGACAGTCACTAAAAGAGTCATAACTTCTAAACTAAACATCAGATTTTAATAAAATTTTGAGAGAATCAGGATGAAACTAGTAATAAAAACCTATCAAAAACTTTAAAAAAAGTAAATATATTAAAAATAAGATCTATTTTGACAAGCAGTTTTGTTCAAATATGTGTGGTGCATAATTATGTCCCATCGGGCATGCCAAAATTTAGCATGGATTTCAAAGAGGATCAATTCAAACATTAGTCATGATAACTCACAAAAAATGCATAAAAATTGACAATCTAAGCCAAACTATTCATATGGGGATTGATAATGATAATAAGATACAAATTAAAGAAAACAATCAACCATTACATTCTCAAATGACTCCATTACTCAAAAGTGACTCCAAACATGTTCTCCCCTTGATCTAGAGCTCTAGTCTTTGTCAATAATGGCTTATTTTCTCCTCCATTGCCTCAAGAAATCCATGCATAACCTAGGCTTAATATAATAAATATATAATCTATCCTATCAAATGAATCTTATCCAAATGCAAATAACATAATAATCAAAACATAAATGACTTGTGGAGAGATTTTATCATTATAAGTTTACACTATTAGGCTTAAGAAATGTGAGTGAGAGGCCTCCTATTTATAGATTTTTGAAATTGATTAGAATGAACTATGACCATCCATCTTGTGATCAATATGTGTGGCCAAGAATCCATTCAAATTTGAAGGTTAAAATCAATAAATTCCCTCATAATGATTTCGAGGAAATGGGCATTAATTAGGCATGGTTACCCATAATTTAGATATTTTATGCATTTATGGATTATGGATACCACCCCATATATGATGCCACTAGATGGTGTAGATATTGAGAATCAATTTATAATATTGAAATAATCGATAACCTCCATATAAAATCCACTTAAGCTCTTTATTTGGATTAATTAGCCTTAAAAAAGATTAATCAATATATATGCAATTCTTTGGAAATTGGCCCTTAATTAATCAAAATGGTTAGAAATTCATATTTATAGGTCATATTTTGACTTGGTAAGAATTGGAAGGTAATGTTAGATGTGTTGAAATCATATCCCATTTCAGATGTTGCCAACACAAAATAACAAAGGTACGTGATGTGTAATAATAAATTAGAAGAAAAGAGTGATCCAGAGCACAAAAAGGTGAAATCATCATTTTGACTCAAAATAAATTGATCAAAGTTAAGAATCACATAAAATGCATTACCCCATTTATGGATACATTGGCCTAAATTGACACTTGTATATGATAATTTTGAACCATTTAACATGTTTCAGTGATTTTGACCTAAAATGTGCATTTGAGTGCAATTTGAGTAAGATTGACAATTTCAACATAAATAGTGTTAAGAATTGGATGTCTACATAAAGCATAGTTTCATCCATTTAATTCTTCTACTCTTTCTATAAATGGGAGTAATACATCCATCCTCCCTACCATTATCTCACTAAAAAATTAATGCACTAGTTATAATGATAACTTATAATTGGACAAAAAAATGTTGGCATTTAAATATAAAAAATTAATAAAAAATTACCACCTTCCCTGATTGTTCCCTTTTTCACTAATGTTTTTGGAGGAAATTAGGGAAGCTTCTCCTAGGTTGGGCATGCTCATCACACTCCACATTTTGTAATAAGAGGATAAACTATTTATAATTTGAAATCATGATTGATCAAAAGAATAAAATGGTTAAAATTTGAATCCAATCAATTCATGGTACTAACATATTAAATTAAGGGAGACTGAGGTCCAATTTTGACAACATTAACATCTTGTATTGGTTCAAAACCACTAGGAGTTGTCTATTTCCAAATTCAAATAAAAAATGATTAATGATTAGCATTGCATACAACTTATAACTCTTAAATAATTAAAAAAAGTAACCTAAAACCAAATAATGTTTTCATATTACCAAAACAATGTCATTTAGTTTAGCCAATGTGTCTTTAATTATTTAGGTTGAAATCTATTCTACTCCATTAGATAATCATCCAAAGATATAAAACTACTCATTCCTAATTTAGGTGTGCCATGTAACTTTATTTAAGACAATTGTACTTCCAATGAGTGAAGGATGTCTAAAGGATCTCAATAATGTTTTGGGCCATGCATAGTCACAAAATCCACTAATAAGATAACATACACACTATTTCATATACATAATATTAGATTAGTGCATTTTATGTCCAATTTATACATTGATGGATTTAGAACCCTATTATGTGAACATTTTATATCATGATTGATCAATTAAAATATCTAGTAAAATAAAACATACTTACTCAGAGCTGTATTGTTCTTCATTTCATCTACCATGGCTAAAGAATCAAAGCATGAAAATCCAGTTGAGAGAGAGTATATGCAGAGTGATGGCATTTATATCTAGTGATTCACAATGTTATTTACTCTTCTTCACATAACCTAGAAAATTAAAACATAAATAATCGAGATATCAAACTTTTTCAATCATTTTATACAATCAAGAAAAAATATCGTGTATGATAGTAAAAAAATAGGATTAAAATTAAGTTATGAGGGTAAAATGGAAAAAATTGAAATATCACACTATTAGCTCCATCACCACCATAGATACCATTATAAGTTACACCAAATGATCATAAAACATGACATCAATACATGACATAAGTGGACTAGTTGTCAAAAGAAAAACAAAAATAATTAATATAGGATTATCTATCAATTTTAGTGTAAAAATATAAAATGTTGCAAATGATAAATTATAATAGTTTAAATTCAATACAATAGAAGTTTAAAAAATACAATGTTATCCACGGTGAACGTATTAGTTTAAAAATCATGTTCTACATTTCATTACTTTCCCATCCACAATTTTTAAGGTTGTTCACTTCTTAAATGCTAAACTGATATTATGAAAAATAGGATTGAAGATTCAATAATGTAAACAATCTAATTCATTATAGGTAACTAACTAGTATAGAAAATGCCTCCTCAGAGGTGCTCTTATGAATGTAGTGCACACTTATGGAACTAGGTAATGAGCACATGAGATCATGTAGAGGTCAATAAGGAATACAATATTGTCAAATGAGAAGTAGAATATGGTAAAGTCATGTGGGTAATTAGGGATGTAAGAAGTGGCAAAAGTTATCAAAGGGATAATGAGACAATAGAATGGATAGAGGGGAGGGACCCTTAGAATATCTAGTAGACACATGGAGGTAATGGTGATAGTTGAACTCTATGTGCCTGTTGGATATTTCATTTACCCTCAGAGTATCTAGTAGGCATGTGGAAGTCACACTGATAGTTGACATCCACATGCCTATTGGATACTGCATCTACCCTCAGAGTATCCAATATGCACATGGAGGTCATGCTTAGAGTTGACCTCCACGTGCATGTTGGATGCTCTGTGTACTTTCACCCCCTCCATCCATTCCATTGGCCCTTAGCCATTTGATGATGGTCCCCAATTATTACATCCTCAATTGAAGTGTAACCAACTGGTACATTCTTAAATTTAATTATTATTCACCCCTAGCATTTCATTTAACCATTGTCATTTGCCTTAACCATTATCATTTGCTTTAACATGTTGTTAATGGATGTTATCCTTGACATGGGTGCTAGTATTTGACCAATTAGGTGGGAATCATAGACACATTAGCTATAAATGTGAATGATACTTCTAGCTAAGGAGCTCCCTCCTATAGTTTTGAGTGTAACCATTAGGTATGCTCAATGCTTATTCCAAAATTCATTGGGACAAAGTGATGGAGAAGTGGGATGTGACTAGATAGGGGTCAACATTGAGCATGTAAGTCCATGTTAAATGTAAATAACTTAACTAACTGGTATATTCACATTATTGTTTGCATTATTAGATAATGGGCTCTTGAATAGGTAAAAAAGGAATGGTGTAATGCAAAACAAACACTAGTATAGTCTTCAAATAGTGGAAAGGTGCGCAAGTAAAAAATCAATGTTCAATGGATATTAACATTTGTTTTTCAACTAGTGTTTTCCTTAACCATTATTGTTTGCCTTAACATGTTATTTATAGATGTTAGCCTATCTATGAGTGTTAGACATTCATCAATTTAGTAATACCCATAGACATGTTAGCTATAAATGCAATCACAACATCTAGTTAAGGTGTTCACATTTAGCATGGACTTATACACTAGACATTGACCCCCAACTAGTCACATCCCACTTCTCCATCACTTTGCTTTAGTGCATATTTTCTTAAGCATTGAATGTGCCTCTTAGTTATGCTCACAATCGAGGATGTAAAAAGTGGGGGCCATCATCAGAGGGATAATGGGATGAATGAAGGGGATGCACCCTTAAAAGTATCTAGAAATCATGTAGAGTTCACACAAACAACTCAAATCCAAGTTCCTAATAGATAGTCCATCTTCCCTCATAGTATCTAGTAAGAACATCAACATCAAATTGATAGTTAAGCTCCACATACCTACTAGATTCTTTATCTACCCTTAGATTATATAATAGGTATGTGGGGTTAAATCTAATAGTTGACCTCCATGTGCCTGTTGGACACTCCATCTACCCTTGGAGCATCCAACAGGTATGTGGAGGTTACACTGATTATTGACCTACTGTGCAAGGTTGATACTCTAACTCCCATCCATCTCCATCCATATTATTGACCTGTTAGCCCTTAGATGATGAGCCTCACTTCTTATATCCTCAATTGTGAGTGTAACTAGTTGGTAAATTCAAAATGAGCTAAAAACTGAGGATGTAATAAGTGTAACCCATTGATGAAGGGCTAATGAGATAATTCAAGTGATGATAAATGGAATATTAAATAATCATTTTATAATCTCATGCTCTTAAAAACATTGGCAAATAAAGTATCCATATGGGGATGTGGAGTTCAATTATGAACATGATAGTGGATGCTAAACATACCATCTAATTATGCTCATTATGAAGGATCTAATAATTGATCCAACCCAAATAATGTATGAGAATTAAATGTTTAGTATGGATGACCATGGTTTAAGTTGACCATTGCATCCCCATTAGTTACTTTGTCTACCATCTACCATCTATCGAGGTTCAACTTCATAACTTCATTTCCATCTACAAGTGCCATATGTGTATGGCTCATAATGAAATTGAATGGGGGTTCATAAACCCTAATGTGTGGCATAGTATTTTACATTCATATTCAAAGGTTGAGTGTGCACATTCCCATGAAAATGTATTATTATAAACTAGAATAATAGTAAGAAAGTGATCATGAAAAAGACACTTCTTCTACCTCCATAAGACAACATCCACATTTCCTCATTTAAGCATTTCCTCTTGATATACAGTCACACTATAACTTTATACAACCACACCATCAAAGCTACAATAACATGTATCCACTTTCTTAGAGGTAAGGGAAAACTGAAATCCTTTTTATTCTTTGTAATAGTATACATAAATCAAGTATTTAGATTTTTTCAAAAAAGGAATTTAAATATGTATTCATATATATATATACATATATATATATACATATATATATACATATATATATATATATGTATATATATATATATACATATATATACATATACATATATATATATATATATATATACATATATATATATACATATATATATATATATATGTATATATATATATACATATATATATATATACATATATATATATATATGTATATATATATGTATATATATATATGTATATATGTATATGTATATATATATGTATATATATATATGTATATATATATATATACATGTATATATATATATATACATATATATATATATATACACACACACACACACACACACACACACACACACACACACTCATTGTCTGTGCAATAACCTTTACATTCTATTTATTATTCTCATATATCCTACATATAAAAGAATTCAAACTCTATACCTTTTCAAAATAGTGTCATGAAAGAATATTTTCATAACATATTCAAATCACCAACTTCATGATGGATATGCATTCACTCAGTAATATATAAAAATTTGATCTATAAATTATCATCATATAAGAAGAAAAACATTAAAAGTTGTGAGAAAATTATCTTCAAAAATGGTTTCCAATGGGTTGGAGATAGTTTCGAAGCCCCAAATAGAACATACAAGACACACTTGAAAATCAATCCTTAATACAACTTCCTCTAGATTATGTAGATCTACATACAAATTGTCTCTCAGAGAAATCTAAGATCTAGGAATTTGACTCAAGAGAGGATGGTTAGTATGGTGTTAGTTCCAAAATGAAAACAAAATGAAATAAGCACACTAATAACATAATATCTTTTGGCCTAGACACTAGGGAGAGCTTAGTTAACAAACACAAATGACAAACACAACTAAAAATCAAGGAATAAAACACAAGAATTCCTTCACCTTCTTTGGATGCTACAAATTCCTTTATAATGGTGGCTTGTTAAGCTTGTGCTCATGAAGTCTTCATCAAAGGAGCCTTGGATATCTCCTCTTTTTCTTGGCACCCTTGGCTTGTAGCTTGGATTAGATTGGCATCAATTTGGCATGGTAACACTAATTATTTGAATATTTTAGAACCAATTTGGAATTGACTTTGCATCAGAAAAGATTTTTGAAATGATGTTGATGGCCTCTCTATTTATAGATTTTTGAATTTGATCAGAAGCAACTTGAACCATCCATCTGAGGATTGAGATGTGTGGTTGAATATTAATTTAATTTTTGGAATAAATTTTGTAATTATCCTCATCATGGCATTGGAAGAAGGGGAAATTAAGAGGCATGGAAGGCATAATAGAAGGCATTGATGAGGCATGGAGGGCATGAATACTGATATTTGTGGCATTTATGGCCTAGGGATGTATTACCAATAAATGAGGTCACTTGATGATGTAGGTATTCAATATTCATTTCTAAAAACAAGTATTCAACAAGTTTCTATGGATTTATTAATTAGGCCTTGATTTGGGTTAATTATATCTTAATCATGAGTAAACACTTTGTGCATAAATTACTCAAATTGATCATAATATCTTGTTATTGGTCCAAAAATTGACTGGATTGGAATTGGAAGGTGATGTCAGATGTGTTGGAACTGTATTCACATTTAGGATGTTGCCAACAAAAACTAACAAAGGCACATGTTTTGTGCAAGATATTTGATTGGAAAGATCAATCCAGAGCACCTAGGTGTAAATTTGGCATTTTGACTCAAAATGAACTGATCAAAGTTAGTTGTCCCATAAATTTCATTGCCCCATTTAGGGATACCCTAGCCATAATTGGCACTTGAACATGTCAGTTTCACATCATTTAGCATGTTTTAGTGTTTTAAGGCCAAATTATGCATTTTGGGTAGAAATTGGCCAAAATCCTGATTGGAGGTTATCAATGGCTAGATTTAGGTGTTTATAGCTTGCCTCTATTTGGGAAGGCATTGCAAACCATAGGCAAATCAATGTCTTCTCAAAGAATGAGAAATGGCATGTATGCCAAAAAGAATATGATGGTTGAAGAACAAAGCTCTAAATAGTTTTTGGGAAGCTTATGATGATACCCCCTCAGGGGAGTGGCCATCACATTTATTGATGGATGGTCCCTCGAAAAGAAACAAGAAGAAAGGTGGAATTAATTTGTGGTTGAGATTAATCCAAATAAGAAAATTCTTGCATGCATTGATGTAAAAAGGATGCTGATTTTTCCAAAGGCAGTTATAATCAGGAATAAAAGTTAAAATAATGATTTGCCTATACATAGTTATAATCATGAAGATGACTTGGATTAGTTTAAAATGATGGTGCCCCAATTAGGGCTGATTAGCAAGCATAGCTCATGGATATAACCTAGGATACATATTAAAGATGAGTGGGTGCAAAGTGATGAAATTTATGAATAGAAGAATAAGATTGATCAGTGTGAATGATTTATTTATACCTACCAATAAGGAGATGATCATCTTTATTATTAATGATACAACTAGAATTGCCAAATGAGTTATATTGATCAAGGGTGGGATGGAAGGATTTGCCAAGGTATAAAGGAGAAACTTCTATAGCTCCATTGATTGTAGACTTTTGTGAAGGTGATTTTTGATGTAGCATGTGATGTTAGGCTTCATGATAGAACACCATGAAGACTTGGCCAAAATATGTGTAAGGACTAACTCCCCATCGAATAAACACTCAAAAATAGTGCACCAATGATAAAAGCCATGATGACAATATTGACATATGAATTGATGAGGCTAAGATATGCCCAATAAATGTATAATAAATGACCTCGTCTTAATCTTTCTTTCTATTAAGTTTGATTGCATTTTGTAACTTTTATTTTGATATGAGATGAGTTAGGATGTGATTATCTATTTTTTGTTGATTGCGATTCTAACGTTTTAAAGGACCTGTAATTCCTAACAAGTGTGTTGGAAAATTATAGTTTTGCAATAAAATAGGTCATCATCAGGCTAAATGAAAAATATGAAGTGGTTTACATGTTTTTTGAAGCATTGGACTCAATTCAGATTAATTCTGAAACCTGTAGTATCTATTCTAGAATCATCACAATTAGTCCTAAAACTTGCAAAATCTATTCTGAAACCATCACAGTTAGTTCCAAAACTCCATCATACTATTTCAAGTTGTCACATTTTTGGACTTAGCTCTAGAACTCTATATTTATCTTTGGTACTCTTTCAGATAAGCTCCAAAACTTTTGTGGCTAGATATGGAACTGATGAGGATCTATTCCAAACGGTCAGCGATCTGTCAAGATCAATGATCCCATTAAATCAAGAATAGATTCCTGATTTTTTGAAATAGAAAAATCAAGATAATTATCACACAGCTGGAAATCCATCCACATCTTGATCTATAATCTATTCTAGGCATGATTCAGTTCCATCGTATCTATGAAATAGTTACAGCCATCAAAGCATCTATATATACAGACCTAGGAATTTAGTAAAAAGATGGATAGAGAAGAATATAGAAGATATATAAAATCATATAAGAATAGAGTGACAAAGGATAGCTTAGTATATTTGTAATATATAATATTTTATCAATGAAAAAGCCATTCCTATTTTGAAATAAAATTGAATTGTTTAAATCTTATTCTAGACGGAGCAAGGGCCCACTCCTCCAAAGAACTATGATCTTCATTTTTGTCGATATTTATATTTATATTCGCAAAAGTAAATAGGTAACTCTGTTAAATTTATAAATGCTTCCAACTCTTTAAAGTTAAGATTTGTTATAAATTTATTCCTAGGTGTTTTAGATTAAATTTTCATTTCTGCAACGTGTGTTTATTTCCAGCAATCAATTTCATTTTTGAAACATGTGTTTATTTCTAGCAATCAATTTCATTTTTGAAATGTGTTATTATTTCTAGAAATCAATTTCATTTCTACAATGTGTGTTTATTTCTAGCAATCAATTTCATTTCTGCATCGTATGTTTATTTCCAACAGATTTGCATAGTTTGATTCCAATAAAGTTTTAACCAAGAAATCATTAAGACATTAAAAACCCCCTAAAACAAAAATATACAAATACCCCCATTAAATTACTAAATCTTTATGATTCCTCTTGCTGCATACAACTTTAGACATAGCCCTGGTTAAATATGACATCAATAGAAAGTTGATTAAATGAAGGGGATAATGACATCCAACATTTTTGGTGCCATTGCCAAGGACCACTAGTTGGAATTTTATAATTATGTGTCAACAAGAGAAACAATCATTCATTTAGTAATTAAAATAAATTCCCTAATTTATGAGTAGACCACGAGATTCCAAGGGAAGATTTCTCCCCAAAATTTTTGAACAAGAAATTCCATCATCCTCTAGTTTAAGAAAGGATGTTGAACAAGAATTGGAGGCACCATTATCTCTTACAAGACAAGAAGCAAAATTGCCATCTTTAGAATTTTTGAATCAGTCACCAGAACCAAGTAAAACCATAGGGAGGAGGATTATTTCTCAAGATCCATTGAGGGAAAGTTTAGATTCTCAATTGAGTATTCAACCCCCTACTCCTGACTTTTCACCATCCCCAAAATAGACCACATACAACATTGATTGGGAGAAGGGATTAGAAAATATCAGAGAGATAGAACGAGAGGTTGGAAGAGAACCTAGGAGAACCTTTACCTATCCCATTCATATTGAGGATGATGAAACCACTATGAAAAACATTTCACCTGCACACTTGCCCATATTTATTGGAATGTCATTTGAGGATCCTGACCAATTTCTGTTTGAGTTTAAAGTACTATCTCAAACTTATGATTACAAAATAGATAATCAAAAATTGAAGTTGTTTCCATCTACCTTGAAGGATGTAGCAATGAGGTGGTTTATGGGATTAACATCTAGTTCTATTACCAATTGGGAATAAATGGAAAATGTCTTCCTAGACAAATATCAATATTATTTTAGAGGAAGAAATCAAAAGGAAGAATTTTTCAAAATCAAATAGGAAGAAGATGAAGATATGGAAGATTATTTGGACAGATTCCTCTTTGTGAGTAAAATATGTGGATTTTTACTTCAAGAAGATTTAAATAAAACTATTTTTCTGAAAGGATTGGATGATGAATCTAGGAAAACCCTTGATTTAATTGGCAAAGGAAACATTGCTCAATTAAGAATTGACAAAATCATAGAATTTTGTAGAAACTATTCAAAAACAAGGGATGGACCTAGAAAAGGGAAAATGGTTAAAAATTTGAATCTAGATATGAACAATTGATGGATGAATTGGCAAACTTTAAAATAGATATATTAGTTCAATTAACCTCCACCATGGATGGATTGCAAGCTAAAGCAATTTCCCAACTCAAACCATTAGCCATGTATTGTCTTAGATGCAAGAAGAAGCATGCAATAAGGGAATGTCCTTTGGATAAAATAGAAGTATGTCTTGTCTGTGAATCTAAAAAACATGATACTCATACTTTTTCTCTTCTTCCACTCATAAAAAATAGCTCAAACAAACCAATACATCATACACCATAGAAGAATTAAATTTTTTTCAGAGACATCCTAATCAAGGATAGTTTATGCCAAGACCAGCTCCTAATCCTAGGATGATGCCATGGGTAGCTCAAACAGTACCATAAAGTTGGGGACAGCCACCTTGGGCCCGTCAACCCACATGGCATCCTCAGTATTGGGCAAGTCAATCTTGGAATACTCAAGGAAATTAACAACCTTGGGCTGGTCAAGGGAATCCTTATGCTTGGCCATAACCTAGATGGATCCCTAGAAATTATGTGCAAGGAAAAACATATCCAAATTAGAACCAACAAGCCATAATGGGACCTCCAGCACCACAAAATATGTAGATTGAAAACATAGTCCAAACCCAAATGCTAGCACAACCAGTAGTAAACCCAAGAAACAAACAAACAACTCCTATATACGAAACATAACCAAAAAAAATAGTTGATTTAAATACAATGGATTGTAAAAACATTCCAACTAGATCTGGCAAAATAGTTAGCAGTCCACTTGTTATAATTACTAAGATGATGGAAGAAGCTAAAACCCCTAGCATAGTTACACCTAAGGAAGATGACAAATAAAAAGATAAGGAACCAAAAAAAAATTCTACTGAGATTCCATTTCCAAAAAGACTTAAAAAAACCATAGAACTTAAGGAATCTGAATTGGTGCAAGAACTAAGAAGATTAAATATTGAAATACCATAGTTACAAGTAATTAAGGATATTCTATAGTTGAACAGGTTAATCAAATTATTGTGTTTTAAAAAACCTGGAAGAAAGAAGAAGTACCCTAGGACTATTTAGGTAGATGGGAAACTTGCTGATTTATTAGTAGGAAAACTCCTACTACCTTAATATGGAGATCCTAGAAGTCATGTTATTTTTGTTTCTATAGGGAATAAGGATATACATAAAATTTTGATTAATTTGGGTGTAACTATCGATGTAATGATAGTGGACACTTTGAAAAAATTACCATTAATAGGCATACAACCTACTAATACCATATTGCAGATGGCGGATCAGTTTGTAGCAAAACTAGGAGTTATTGAAGATGTGGTAGTAATGGTGGAATCATGGTAATATCTAGTTGACTTCCTTATATTATAGCTAAAAGGTAAAACACTTGGTTATTCCATTATTTTGGGGTGACCATGGTTAGCTACAGTTGTTGCCTCAATTAATTGCAGGTCAAGTGATATGACTATCTCAAATGGTAGGAATTCTAAGCAAATTTCATTATATCCATCTGCATAACCTTTTATTGATAACCAAGCAAAATTATGGGTTGATAATCCTGATATTAATGAGAAAAATCTATCTTCTTTGGCTATGATAACATTATAGGATCATGTATGAGAAATATATGATATGGTTAATCCTTCATTAAATGAACATCAATCATCATTAAAGCAGTCAAGATTAGTTCTAAAACCATCACAGTTAGTTCTAGAAACATCATAGTTAGTTCCAAAACCACACCAAGTATCTACAAGTGAGGATAACTTCACTCTAGAGGAACACGATTTCTCTTTGAGAGAGGAAGGATCTGTAACATTAGGTTTATAGATATCAAGAGATGGTGAAGAATTTTTGGAAAATAGTAGTAACGAGGAGTTTGACTTGCAATAAGATAGGTATCATAACTCTTCTTTTTGTCCTTTATCTAGCATTTTGCCTCTAAGAACTTTTAGAGAAGTTGCTACATATCATATATTGCTACCACATGCCTATCCACTAAACACCTTAATGGAACCCTTTCAACAAATTAGTTCATCATATCCTAGAACCAAACATGTTGAGATTCAACCAAGAATTTTTTTGAATATTAATAGCTGGTTAAAGAATGATGAAGAAGTCAAACCGTTTGATGTTCTAAAAAATCATAATTAAGCATTTTCTTAGGACTATAGAGATGTGAAAGGAATTCATCTAAGTATCTTCACCCATCACATTTATACTAAAAATATTATACCAGTTAGGCAACCTCAGAGATGGATTAATTTAGCCTTAAGAGATATAGTCAAACAAGAAATTGAAAAAATATTACAATTAGGTTTTATCTACCTTATTTCAGATAGCCAGTGGGTGTCTCCTCTTGTAATTGTACCTAAAAAGAATAGAAAATGGAGATTTTGTGTTGACTATAGGGAACTAAACAAAGCCACCCTGAGAGATTATTTTCCCTTACCATTCATAGATCAAGTCTTAGACAACCTTTCAGGTAAATAGTACTTTTCCTTCTTGGATGGATTTAGTGGATACAATCAAATCAGAATTGCTACTGAGGATCAAGAAAAAACTACATTTACTTGTCCATGGGGTACCTTTGCTTACAGGGCATTGCCATTTGGACTATGTAATGCTCCAGCAACCTTTCAAAGAGCTATATTAGCAATTTTTGTAGACCTAACAAATGACTGTGTGGAGATACACATGGATGAATTTACTCTGTATGGAGATACATTTCATGATGCCTTAAAAAATTGGGACAAAGTATTAACAAGATGTAAACAACATCACTTGTCTCTTAGTCATGAGAAATGTTTGATGATGGTTGATAAAGGGATCATATTAGGGCACCATATTTCAAAAAGAGGAATTCAGGTTGACCAAAACAAAATCAAGATTATTTCAAACATGCCTACTCCTCAAACTCCTATAGATATCAAATCATTCTTAGGACATGTTGGATACTATAGGCATTTTATCAAAGATTTTATTAAAATTGTTGCCCCCATGTTTAAATTGCTTACCAAGGATTATGAATTTCTTTGGGATGAATAGTGTCAACATGCTTTTGAAGAAATTAAAGAGAAATTAGTAACTGCCCCAATATTGCAAGGATCTAATTGTGAGAAACCTTTTCACATCCAAACTGATGCCTCAAATACCTCAATTGGTGCAATTTTAAGATAGAGAGATGAAGAAGGAAGAATGTATGCTATTTACTATCTTAGTAAAAATCTTACTCCCACTAAAAGAAATTACACTACCATTGAAAAAGAATTTATGGTCTGATCTATGCAATCAATAAATTTAGACATTACATTATAGGGTACAAAACATTTATACATACAAACCACTCAACAATTAAATATTTAATGAAAAAACTAGTGGTCAGAGGTAGAATAATTAGATGTTCATTCCTTATACAAGAATTTGATATTACCATTGTGGAAAATCTAAGAAAATCTAATGTGGTGGTTGATTTCTTGTCAAGATTGACTAGTATAGGGGAGCAGGATCCAGTCAAAGATAACTTTAGAGATGAACAATTGTTTGTTATTTTAGCTAGCACACCATGGTTTCCTGACATGGCAAATTATCTTGAAATAGGGAAGTTTCCTCCTTCTTTCACTAAAAAACAAATAAAAAAATTAATCAAAATCAGTGCACAGTTCAAATGGTTAAATGGAATGCTATTTAAATGTGGTCTTGATTTGGTTTTACATAGGTGTGTAAGAGAAGATGAAAATTTTGACATCCTCCAAGCATGTCATGATGAACCAAGTGGAGGACATTATTCAATGAAAAGAACAACTCACAAGATACTTGGCACTAGTTACTATTGGAAATATTTATACAAAGATGTGAAGAGATATATTAGGAGGTGTGATCCTTGTCAAAGGATGAGACAACCAACCATTACCAATGAAATGCCTCTGCAACCACAAGTAGTGATTGAACCATTTGAGAGATGGGGATTGGATTTTATTGGACTTTTTAATCCTCCTTCACAATGAAAAGATCATATTCTTGTGTATAGTAATTATGTAACAAAATGGGTAGAAGTACAGGATTTAACAAATGCCACTAAAGAAGCAACTATTGATTTCCTTTGGCATAGAATTATGGTAAAGTTTGGAGCACCAAGAAGCTTAGTTTTAGACCAAGGACCACAATTTATGTCCAATATGATCCAGGCTTTCACAATGTATTATCAGATCAATCACAGAAAGTCATCTCTCTATCACCTGCAAGCAAATGGACAAGTTGAAGTAACAAATAGAGAATTAGAAAACATCCTCAATAAAATAGTTGAAGTTGAAAGAAGAGATTGGGTAAAAAGACTACCTAAAGCTGTCTGGGATTACAATACAACTTGGAAAACTACAATACGGTTTTCACCATATGAGTTAGTCTATGGGAAAAATTCCTTGTTTCCTATTGAGTTTGAACTATAGACATTGAGGACAACAGCTAAGGTGGAAATTTAATTTGATGTAGCTCAAAAGGAGCGAATCCTTCAACTCAATGAATTAGATGAATTCAGAATGGAAGCACTTCACCAGATAGAGATAATCCAAGGTCAAAGGAAGCAATGGCATGATTCACATATCAAGGAAAAATAATTCAAAGTAGGAGACTGGGCATTATTGTTTGATTCTAAGTACCAATAATTCAAAGGTAAATTAAGAACCAGATGGTTGGGATCTTATCAGATCAAGTAGATATTTGACAATGGTTCTGTCTAATTATATCCCATTGATGGCAATAGAAGAATACTCTTGGTCAATGGACACAGGATAAAAATTTATAGGAAGCCTCCTACTAAGGATGAATTCTTGAAGTAGATTGAAGCAAACAAATAACTTGATCATATGGAAGAACCCAGTTCTTTCAAAATGATAAAAAAATTAGATGAAAAGATCTAGAATAAAGGGAAGAGAATGAAAACCAGTAAATGACATTGTCTTCCCCCCACAAAAAAAATAAGAGAATGAAAACCAATAAATGGCATCTCTTCTCAAAAAATAAAAAATAAAAAAAATTAGAGATCAATTAAAAATTAGTAATGACGGTTGATCTTCTCAAATAAATGGCTAATTCAAATAAAACTTTTTTGAATTCTAATTATTTTCTAACCATTTTTCAGGGATGATGTGTCTACATGATAGAGGGATTACATCATCAAGGATGGTAATTATGTTTTTAACTTGTTAAAGGTTTAATGAAAGTTTGCATGTGTGATTAGACTTGATTTAGAAATATTAGTATGATGAGTCATCTATTATACATCATGGTTAAATGTGTAAAATCATAAGAAGGATATTGATGATGTAATGAGTTGGAAGATAACCATAAATAATCATTCTTATGATTGAAGATACTGAATTTGATAGTTTTGTAGCTGAGTACAGTAGTTATACAACTGAGTACAATAATTTTGTAACTAAATTTGCCAAACTAGTAACCAAATCCGCTAGTTCCATAGCCATAATCATCAGTTTCACTGATACAAAAAGTAAATTTTAGCTAACCTATGAAAGATTCAAAGAAGAACGAATCATGGGAATCAAAAAGAAGTCAGAACCAGACAATGATACCCAACTCCTTGCAGATGAAGAAGTAACAAATATCTTTCAATAGGCAGGATGGCTAGAGTTTCTAAATTTTTTTCCCAAATACAATGATGAACTAGTAAGAGAATTCATTATCAATTTAGAGAAAACCAGGACAAAGATTAGGTAATTTTTCATTCCTTTTTCTATGAATATTATAAGTGAGATATCTGGAATACCTATAATGCATGTCCCAAAACCTGTCAAAGGAACATTGAAAGACCTGGCTGAACCCCTATTGAAAGAAGGGGAAGCTGAATCCCAATATATTTATAATACAAAAAAATCATCAAAGGAGTTAAGAGGGCTATCTTGCCCAAACCCTTTGATAGAGTAGCATTCTAGATAGTCAAATATTTAACTTGTGATGGACAATTTGGGTCAGTAGGAAAAGAAGTCCCAAAAATCTTTATACATCTTAGATATGGCACTGAAAAACCAGAATATATAGTAAACCTTTCAGGGTTTTTTTGACTCCATCCATACCATGGCCCAGATATAATCTTAAGGTGTAGGAACAATTAGGCATCATGGGTTAGTGCATTTGGTATGCCAACACCATGTCCTTTCCAAGAAAAATGGGGAAGAAATGTGGGACAAATTTATTGACAAATTTAGACAAAAACCTGTTATTCCCAGAAGAAAAATAGCAACTCCTCCTGCTCCTTCAGTTCATTTGAAAAATACTACCATTGCTGAAGAAAAGAAAAGATTAGGGGAGGAGGAAATACACCAAAGAATAAAATCTGGAAGAAAAGTTAAAATTGTAGACCCTACTGTACCTTCCCAAGCCATTTCTTCTTCTACTGAGGCTATAAAAAAATTGGTACCTGTCTCTAATAATGACAGTTCATCTAGGTCTGAATAAAAGCTGAAAACTAGAATACATTCTAAGAGGAGACTTATGTCTACACATTTTGAGGCTCCTCAAGAAAGAAAATGTCATAAAAAGTCTAAAGAAAGTTCAGAGGAGCTGGAAGAACAAGAAAGGCTAGAAAATGAAGCTGCCGATATTTTGGGAAGCATAGCTATGACTCCTCTTAGACCAAGCCAAGAAGAAAAGGAAAAAGAAGAATAAAGATTTGAGGAGCCAGATTTTCAAGAAATGGGTGAGACTACAGCACCATCACATGTAGAAGATGAACATGCATCTTGGAGAAGGAAAAGGAAATACCCTATGGTGGAAGAGGAATGCTTAACTCCCTAAGAATTTAAAAAAAAATAATAAAACCAACAAATTAAATAGGCTCTATTTTTGTCTAGAGTAGAACTCATTATCAAGGAAAAGGATGAGGAATTGAATTTCCTCAAACTCAAGTTAGAACAGAAGAAAATGCTCCTTGCAAAATTAATGAACCAGTTCATAACCAAGAATGAGGAATTAGTATAAACTAAAAGGCAACTAATGGAGAATGAGGAAAAATGTACAAGACATGCCTCTGTGTCAACAATCTTTGCATAGACTGAATTGACTTATTTTCCACTCAAGCAGTTATGGGATGACACATGCAGAGAACTCTGTGAACTCAAAGCATATAATACAGACTTGAAAGTCAAACTAGCTGAAGAAGAGAGAGCAAGGAAGGAATGGGAAGACAAATTTTACAAGGAGGAAAATGATAAGTGTAAATGTCTTGTGAAAATACAAATAGTTTATATGCTGATTGAGAAGTTGCTTGCATGCAGAAGACCTTCTCCTATTTATCGCATGTTTTTAGAGGAACAATTCATTCATTGGTAGTTGGCAAGGATAGCATGTGGCCATCCACATGAAATAAAAGTCAAATTTGATTTCTCAGTCACCTACTCCTTAGCTAATATAGAATAAAAAAATATTCTTTGTGAATTTTACCTCTACAATTTTATGCTAGGAAGAAATACAGGTTTTATGATCAATTTTTATGTAGGAGAAAGCCAGCTTAACACATTTGTCTCTATTCTTCAAAATCAGATTGTATGGAAAGAAAGGGAGTCAGAGCATTAGTCAAAGGCTAGTTCATCTGGTCTCTGTATGAGAATTCATTATGGTAATCCATCCACCTTTGCTACATATTTTCAATCCCATGAATTTACTGATAAATTCAAGGGACCTTATCTTTTCAGTTTACAACAAAGCATGGATGTCTTCACCTCCTATGAAAGGGCAAGTTTTGATAATATCTATCATGCATGTTTTAAAAGATGGGAATTTCTCCCAGTGGCATTGAAAAGAAGGGAAGTAATATCCCCTTCAAATTTGATCTAAAGTTTAGAGAGGGCAAAATCTTTATGCAAAATAATTCCCTAGATTAATAAAACTCCCCTAAACATATGGATAGGAATGTGGACAAGGCCACCTCTACTTCTCACCCCCATATCTCCTTGGAAAAATAGAGAACCTCAACATTCCACTCAATTTGAGGAATGGAAAAGAAAAGTAGAAGCAGGAGCAGGGTATAGTACTTCTGATATTTAGTTCCAGCCATTAGAACTAAGCAATCAAATGGAATGCAGGATATACAATCCTGAATTTGAAGAATGAAGTTTGTAAAGGGACTTACAAACAAGTAAGTATGGGGGAAATGATGAGGCCAAGATATGCCGAATAAATGTATAATAAATGACCTCATCTTACTCTCTCTTTCTATTAAATTTGATTGCATTTTGTAACTTTTATTTTGATCTAAGATGAGTTAGGATGTGATTATCCATCTTTTGTTGATTGTGATTCTAACGTTTTAGAAGAACTATAATTTCTAACAAGTGTGATGGAAAATTCTAGTTTTGTAATAAAAACATGTCATCATCAGGATAAAGAACAAATATGAAGTGGTTTGCATGTTTTTGGAAGCATTGAACTCAATTCAGATTAATTCTAGAACCTATAGAATCTATTCTAAAATCATCATAGTTAGTTCTAAAACTTGCAAAATCTATTTCAAAACCATCACAGTTAGTTCCGAAACTCCACCATACTATTTCAAGTTGTCGCATTTTTAGACTTAGCTCCAAAACTCTATATTTAGCTTTGGTACTCTTTCAGATAAGCTCTAGAACTTTTACGGCTAGATATAAAACTGATGAGGATTTATTCCAAATGGCCAGCAATAAGTCAAGATCAATGATCTCATTAAATCAGGAATAGATTCCTAATTTTTTGAACTGGTAGAATCAAGACAATTATCACATAGCTGGACATGTAGCCACATCTTGATTTAAAATCTATTCCAGGCATGATTCAATTCCATCTTATCTATGAAATAGTTATAGCCATCAAAACATCTATATATATATATATATATATATATATATATAGACCTGGGAATTTAGTAAAAAGATGGATAGAGAAGAATATAGAAGATAGAGAAAATCATAGAAGACTAGAGAGATAAAGGATAGTTTAGTATATTTGTAATATAGAACATTTTATCAATGAAATAGCCATTCATATTTTGAAAACAAATTGAATTATTAAAACCCTATTCTAGGCAAAGCAAGGGCCCACTCCTCCAAAGAACTAGGATCTTCATTTTTGTCAGTATTTATGTTTCTATTCACAAAAGTAAATAGGTAACTCTATTAAATTTATAAATGCTTCCAACTCTTTAAAGTTAAGATTTGTTGTAAATTTTTTCCTGCAGGCATTTTAGATTAAATTTTCATTTCTAAAATGTTTATTTATTTCCAGCAATCAATTTCATTTCTGCAACATGTGTTTGTTTCCAGAAATCAATTTTATTTGTGCAACGTGTGTTTATTTCCAACAATCAATTTCATTTCTGCAACGTGTGTTTATTTCCAGCAATCAATTTCATTTTTGCAATGTGTGTTTATTTCTAGCAATCAATTTCATTTTTGCAACGTGTGTTTATTTCGAACATATTTTTATAGTTTGATTCCAATAAGGTTTTAACCAAGAAATCATTAAGACATTAAAACCCTCCCAAAACAAAAATATACAAATACCCCCATTCAATTACTAAATCGTTACGATTCCTCTTGCTGCATAAAGCTTTAGACATAGCCCTGGTTAATAGTGCATCAATAGAAAGTTGATTAAATGAAGGGGATAACGACACCCAACATGAATATGGATAGATTCAAGAATAATGTGTGTAAGGAATCACCTAATACATACATATAGACTGATTCAAGGCAACAATGTTGAAAACAAATAAATAAGCAACTGAACAAACAAACAAACACACAAACAAAAAACTTGAAATAAACAAATCAACAAAAATCCTAAAAACAAAAGAAAGCATCCTAACAATGACAATGCCCCAGTAAGGTAGATCAATTATAATTAACTTAGCTGAGATAGCATAAATGTTTTTGGGTTTTTGAAATGTTATGATTTTTTTTGGAATTTTTGAGGTATCTTAACTCATTAGAGAATGATAAAATACCTACTCACAAAATGGAAAGAGCATTTAGCACTCACAAAATGATGAGAGTGTATAGAAAGGGGGACTAAGGTGACCTCAACATGAATTGAGAATGACCCACATAGTCCTAAAATGACCTCAAGTCACAGTAATTCCATCCACATAAAAGGTGAGGAAAAACCAACTAGGTCCCAACAAGTTCTCAAATCTATCAAATGGCTAGTCAAATGAAAACAATGATGGCAAGGTGATGTAGCAATGAATGGTAAACAAGTCTTGTCCCTAGTTTTCCCATAGTTTATTATAATTATGATATAATGGCATAGGTTAATGATACTAATTTGAACATAGGAAGTCTTAATTAGTAGAAAGACTAGTGAGACAATGATTTTCCCATAGGCAGTTATAATTAGGATCACATAAACAAACATGATAGGATGAAAGATGTCTTGCCAAATCAAATATCACACTACTTTCATAAAATATCATTTAAACATAGACTATATTAATTATTGAAAGCTGATTGGAATCCCCACACAAAATGTGTGAGAAGAACAAAATAAACCAAGATCAAAACAAGATTGGGTAGGATGACTAAAAATAGGCTTTGGTCTAGATAGGAATGGAATGATAGGATGGTATTATTTTGTTAAGGCTAATGATTGGTTATATAATTGGGTTAAAATGGTAAGAGGGTTTTCCCCAAGTGATGGGGTGAATGGCAGGATATGAGATAATGGCAAAAGGATATGTAACAACGGTAATGGCATGGCAATGTGTAATGTTATGGTACATGTTTTTGGCCTAGGCGTGGTTTTTTATTCTATTTTTATTATTGATGGGGATATTCACATCCTAATAAAAAATGATAAAAATAAAATACTTGATCATGTTAATTGCTAGCCCACACCTTGTCTGAATAGCTGCTCTGTCAAGAACTCGATGTAGATTTGGTTGTCAAGAATGTTTTTGTGATCTTTGTTAGTCATTGATTCTAATTCTTTCAAGCATCAAGATAAGGTATCTTTTTAGCCTCTACAAAGGAAAGTGTGGTCATGGATGGTAAATAAGGATAGATAATGGATGGTAGGTTTGATTGTGAAATGGAATGTAAAATGATAATGAAATGTATAATGGTGGGGAAACAAATGAGGATTAGGACTTTTAGTCACACGTAATGTTGTTGATATTGGATTTGACATAACTTGGGTTATGAGGAATCTAATTAGCCTATAGATAGGAAGTTATTTTTATTTGATCTTTGATTTTGTCTTCATTAAGTAGTGAAAAACATTTGTGCTTAGCTTTTGGTGCCTCAAAGAGGTTTACACCAATGAATTTGTCTTGATTGTCTCATAGCACCTTCAAGAAGGTTTCACTAAGGAATGTTAACTTTTGACTTTGATTGTCTTCTAACGCTTTCAAAAAGGTTTCACTAGAAGATGCTAATTATTGACTTTGATTGTCCCCTAGCACATTCAAAAAGGTTTCACTAGGAGAGTGTTCTTTTAATACATGAATGTGGTCTTGGTCTCCTTGTGCTACTTCAACTGCTATGTCACCATGGATGCATTTCAACAAAGTGTGATTATATTGATCCTAGTCGGCACTTGTGGGAGATGGAATGTCAATAATATGGCTATCTTGGTTGATGGTAATGGCCTATATAATGATAATGGAATGGGGAGAGGCTGCATAATCCTCATAGAAGATACCAGGAAAACTTGTGTTGAAGTTGAAGTACCCATCCTCAAAAACCATAGAATGATCATAAATGTATTCAAACTGATCTGTGAGGCATGCATAACCAATATTATAACATCCATGAACATATTCTTCTTCTAACTCAAAGGATTTTAAATTTGATGTTTAGACTGATGTTGATTCTAGTTATGATGCTAAATCTAATGTCGATTCAAGAATAAAACTTGAATATAACTCTAATTTTTCATCTAATGGGTAATTTATTACAATGATGTCTTGTTGAATATTTAGTTTTGAACAAGTAACAACTGGTGATAGCATAATGGGCTCCATAAAAATTATTTTTTCAAAGTGAGACTCCTCTAGGATGGGAAATAGGTTAAGAGACAACTCCTTAGAGACTAGTTTGTCAATAGGAGGATCTTGAAAAATAGGCACATCATCGAGGTAATGATTTTCCCAAAGTTATTTATAATCATTAAAAAGTGGCTCAGCAAAGAGTGGCTTGTCAGTGTGAGACTCCTTGACAACTGGTATAAGATCAATAGGCAATTTTTCACAAGTTGACTTTTCACAAATGGTTGGTTTAAAAAAAATATCTTAGATTGGTTGGTTCTCTTGGCCTTGGTTTCCAATGAGTTGGAAAATACTAATTTTGAACACAGCTTGGTCTTTAAATGATTGGATCAGTTGACGTTTGGTTGGGATTGGTACTAGATGGGGAATGACTTGTAGTTGGATAATGGTATGGCATTGGGAAACATGATTGCTTCCATGATCTAAAGGAAAAAGTCCTGAGATGGTAACGATAGCGTGGTGTGGAGCTTGATTGTTCACAAAGCCAAAATATTAGGTCCTAAAATGATGAGGCATTATGGAGCTTGATTACTCACACAAACTAAAGGATGAGGTCTTGGTATAGAAATGGTATTCCTTGGATATTATGAATCTTGATGTCTCATATAATCCAAAGGAGGGTTAGGGGTAGTTGATGATTGGATAAAAAAGGACATCATGAAACTTGATTTCTTACATAAGCACAAGCATCCAAGTCTTCCTCATAAACCATATCATCCCAGTCATGAGTAGGATCATAAGCTGGTTCTTGAGTATTTTCCATGTACTAATTTTTAAAAAGAGGGTATGGATTTGTATCCCAAATAATATTATCTATAGTTGGGTCTTCAAAGTTCTCCTCACAAACCTCTTCATACCAATCAAGGTCTCAAGTTGGATCATAAGCTGTTTCATGACTTTTTTCCCATGAATGATTAATATGAGGTAGATAGAAATCTGTCTCACAAACTATATTAGCATCATTGGGGTTTTGACAAAAGCTGTAAAAGTTATTTTGTGGGGCCATTCTATCATAAGTCAGATTTTAAGTGACTCCACCATAAGTGTTGTGATACATATCCACAAAAATGATGAAAGCTTTGAAAATAAAAGACTTAGAGTTATACAAACTCTAAAAAATTACGTCCAAAGGACAAATGGTTTAAACTTGGTCTAACTTGGTCAAAGGGGTGGAGATGTATCTCCAATATGGTCTAAAAGTAGAGTTGTATCTCCAAAATGATTTGTGCTAAGACCTGGCATAAAATAACCTAACATCAAATGTCTAATGTCAAATGTTATATGCATAAAAGGTTAAGCACCTGAATAAAAACTAGTATGTCAAATGTCTAGGTCAAAGTGTTCCAAATAAGGTCTAAACTAGGAAGGGGAAAAGTTGAGTTACTAGTTCTTTTATCCAAACACATATTTAAAAGCTAAGCTCAAATAAACAACCATGTGCTAGGACTTTTGGCCAAATGGCATCAAAATCTAGACTTGAAACAAAGGCTGATGTGATTTGATTTAATCTAACAAGTTTGGAAATAACTTTGACATAGACCTAGTACACAAAATCAAACATAAACATGATTAATTGGCATAAGGTATAAGAAAAAATTCTCTTTGAGAAAGGTTGTGTTATCCCAAATAAAGGCATAAATAATGATGAGGATATGCATTAAACAAACAAACCATTATAGTTTTCAATTTTGGATAATCGATTAACTAAAGTTATACAATCCAAAATATAAAGATCTATGTATCAACCCCACAAATTAAGTCTTAAATAGAAATCAATCAATGTTTGGATCCAAACTTAACAAGGCTAATTGAAAACTAGTATTTGACTAAACAGGCTAGACAAGATTGGATAACATGATGGCATAAGATAAAGGTCCAAATAGTATATACAAAATGGTTTGAAACAAATGTTTTTTGATACAATGGTAAACAAGTCTTGAAACAAATTAAGCAACCTAATAGTGTAAGCATACTCAAATAATGTGGTCAATGTTATGTTTCAAAAGAATCAAAGGCACAAATGGTTTAACATGATTTGGGCAGCGTAACAATACCCTTCATAACTTAAATGCATTGTTTTGACATGGATTATGAACAAACAAACAAGTTTTAGTCTCAAAACATACCAATTAAAAATGGTCAAAATACACTAAGTATAATCTTCTAAATCATAGCAAGGGTGTGCCAATGTGGGGTTGACTAAAATAACAAGCTTTCAAACTTTTATGTCAAATAATGTAAAAGACAACCATGGAAATTGAGTGACCATGGTATTGGTTAGTTGTAAAAAGGTATAGTATTTTTTACAACCACTACATCTTGATTTTAGCTCAGTGTAGTGCGATGTCCAAATGTAGATATGTCCCATGTGCAACTTCAAAGGAGTCAAATGAAGTCAATGCCAGGAGATGAAACCCCAGGTCAAAGCTTTCCTAAAAAACTTGTGGGAGGTAATGACGTCCCCCTCGCAAGCCAAGATGCATAAAAAACAAAGAAATCATGAAAGTAGAAAGACTTTAGGGTCATTTTCAGTATCACCTAAACTTTGACGAGTTTTTGGGGAGTGCTTTAGATGACTTTCTTTCTAAACCTTAGACTAGGCTACTTGTAATAGGAATGGCACTTTTGATTCCAAAGGTTAAAACTATAGGGGAAAAATGGAAGAGCATACATGCAACATTACTCTTTTTGTCAAACAAAAATTTGATTAAACAACTATTGCAAATAAGAATTGAGAAGTGTGTTTAATTTTAAGCCCTTGGTCTTAGTTGTAAACTTTGAAAACATTCATAAAAGACATCTAAATTCTTTGTTAAACACTAAAACAAGGTTCCTAATTGATTTTTAAGGATGAAAAGGTGATTTAAATATGTTTTTTTCAAATATCAAGCTTGTTCCTACAACATAATTATTAGCATGTCCTTTAGCTTTGATCTCTTTTGACTTTGAAATAATAAAATTTGAAAAAATAGCTCTCGAGTCTATGTTTTTGGAAAAACACAGTGACTAACGTCGGTTATTACCACTGACATCGATTACTTTGGCTAATCGAGATCTAACCAATGTTATTTTTACTAACCGATGTTGGTTAAGATATGTAACTGATGTCGGTTACTGTGTAAAACCATGGCAAACAAAAATGGCAAAATAAAGTTAGAAAATCAATTTTCAAGAGTTTTAAGGGCTCAAATAAATATTTTAAAGTTGAAAAATGATCTCCTTCAGGTGTTAGATGCATCTAGTCCCATCAGAGGTGCCATTATGTGATCTAGTAATTCAACTCAAGAGAGGATGGTTAGTATGGTGTTAGTTTCAAAATGAAAACAAAATGAAATAAACACACTAATAACATAACATGTCTAGGCCTAGACACTAGGAAGAGATTAGTTGATAAACACAAATGATAAACACAACTAAAAAGCAAGGAATAAAACACAAGAATACCTTCACCTTCCTTGGATGCTCCAAATGCCTTTGTAATGGTGGCTTGCTTAGCTTGTGTTCATGAAGTCTTCATCATAGGAAGCTTGGCTATCTCCTCTTCTTCTTGGCAACTTTGACTTGTAGGTTGGCTTGGTTTGGCATCAATTTGGCATGGTAACACTAATTGATTGAAGCTTTTGGAACCAATTTTGAATTATAACTTGGCATCAAAAAATCTTTTTGAAATGATGTTGATGGCCTCTCTATTTATAGATTTTTGTATTTTATCAGAATCAACCTAAACCATCCATCTTAAGATTAAGATGTGTGGTTGAGGATTAGTTAAATTTTTATAATTAAGTTTTAATTATCCTCATCATGGCATTGGAAGAAGGGGCAATTAAGAGGCATCAAGGGCATTGTAGAAGGCATTGATGAGGCATGGAGGGCATGAATCCTAATATTTGTGGCATTTATGGCCTAGGGATCTCTTACCAAGAAATGAGGTCACTTGATGATGTTTATATTCAATATTCATTTCTAAAAACAAGTATTAAACATGTTTATATGGATTTATTAATTAGGCCTTGATTTGGGTTAATTAGCTCTTAATCATGATTAAACATTTTGTGCATAAATTACTCAAATTGATTAGAATATCTTGTTATTGGTCCAAATTTTGATTGGATTGGAATTGGAAGGTGATGTTGAATGTGTTGGAACCATATTCCCATTTAGGATGTTTCTAATAACAAATAACAAAGGCACATATCTTGTGCAAGAGATTTGATAGGAAAGATCAATTTAGAGCAGCCAAGTGCAAATTTGGCATTTTGACTCGAAATGAAATAATCAAAGTTAGTTGGCCCATAAATTACATTGCCCTATTTAAGGATACCCTAGCCAAAATCATCACTTGAATATGTCAGTTTCACATCATTTAACATGTTTTAGTGTTTTCGGCCAAATTATGCATTCTGGGTGGAAATTGGACAAAAGCTTGATTGGATGTTATCGGTGGCTAGATTGATGTGTCTACAAAATCCATGTTCACCTAGTGTTGTGGTATCATTATAACTCATCTAGGGGATGTGCATGCCATCCACATCTTATAAAATAATGTGGTGGAGGCTCTTGGAATATATCAAGGCTTAGAGTTGAACATGAGCCTATTGGGGCATATTGTGGTATTTCTAGATTCCATGTTAATAATTGATAATAGATTACAACATCCAATGATAGTATAATGATAAAAAAGAATACTATAGTGTATATCATTATAGATTCAATCATACCATTAAGAAAAAACACACTGAATTTTGTGTTAAAAGTGATATTAATAATATACTCCCATGTGAAAGATAAAATTTAGAAGTACTATTATATTTTGATAATAATGTTAGTAAAGGATTATATCTCTGGTATAGGGTGAACAATGATTAGTTTGGCTCGTAAATTAATTTAAAATATAAATAAATTAAAATATATTTTAAATAAATTTATTTGAAAAAAGTGAATAAATATTTGTTTTATTTTATTTATTTTTTGTATAAAATTATTGACGGGCGATAGATAATTTCAATTTAGTTACATCATTATATCAGACATTCAAAAAAACAAGGAAAATAAAATCAGCTTTGAACTTTACGATAAGATATTATAATTTTAAATAATATATCAAATGGACATCAAATTTAAAGTTATATATTAATTATTATTCACTCACATACATTATTAATACGGATATGATTGTATGATTTACATAAAATGAATTATTTTCAAAATATTTACATACATAAAACTTTTGAACAATTCAAAGCTAGAATCATATAAGAAAGATTAATGATTTTGATAGACAACTTAGATATTTTCAATTTCACATATTAATTGAAACTCCTTTTAATACAAAGATAAACATTTTGATTCAGAATTTTTTATGTTGTAAATATTAATGAACAAATAATTGACCATTCTTCAATTCAATGGCAAGGACATTATACAAAATTCACCAAAAAGATAAAAATATAAAATATAAGTTTAAAATCATGACAATAAAATATTGCAACTGCAACAATCATTTTCAAAAAAAATTAGGTGGAGTATTTCAAACTTTATTTTAATCATCAAATTTTTGAGCTTTCCCTTAATGATGGGTCTGATTTTATTAGTGATAATGATTGTGATACGATTTGTACAAGATAAAGGTAGTTTGTTGAAGAAGAAACTCTCTAAGGGAAAGATGAGTAAGTTGATTGGAATTTATATATTAAATCAAATTATACAATATAGAGGTCAAACATATATGTAAATGTAAAATATTGAAACTATTTGGACAAGTGGCATGTGATAAATATAAAAAGTATTAAATAAATCAAGATACTTATCTTCTTTGGTTCACTTACTGACTATGACTAAATTCTAATAGTTGAAATGGACTAGAGGTAGAACTAAGAGTTAGTTGGATCTAGAACTAGCTCTCTATATGTGCACATGGTCGCTAATATAGGCTAAGGTAATAACATCAATGAAAGTTACTATAGGTTGACATAATTATCCTATGATGTTCTAGATCTCTATGGTCATGTACAATTAGTTTTGCGTGCTTTTATACCTCTTAGTGTGTGATCTTGATACCTGAATATTTGCACATTTAAAAAAATCACTCTCCTTAACCATGAAACCCTAGATCCACTTATAAAGGGTAAAAACCTATAAAACAAATATAAAGTGCACTACGCTAAACTGACCCCAATCACCCCAACTAATGATTGACCACTACCTATGTATCTAATAATCTAAATAGGAAAGTCAAGGCAAATATAACTCTTCCCTTTAATGTGAATTTGTAACTATTTTCCTTTAGTATATGAATTCACCTAGAATATTTTTTTTGATACTTGGAACTATTCACGCTTGATTTGGATTAGTTTTCTTTAGACTTGGCTAATGACTACTCCTAGTGACTAATTTGTAATTTTGGAAGAATAGAACAATTTTTCTCAATGTAAAGTAGTGTAGAGATGCTTGATAGATTAGTCTCATAAGTAAAAATTATGGATTTGATTTGTATTTATATAAGTATTTTTGGGTAATTTATTATGCCTAAAAAAATGGGTCAATCCATAATAATGATTTAGATTTGAAAAATAGCCAAGTTTTGCTGAGGAGTAACAACAACATTCTTAGGTTAGTTTTATCAATGCGACTTTCTAAGCCTAATGTTAGTGTCAAGGAGACATGTTGTGGATATGATGATATAAATATGTATGAGTAATATATTTAATTTTTTTGACATATATTGAGGGATTTCTATACGTGATCAACACTAATATGAGTATTAGAAACACAATAAGCATTTGAGTGTGAGAGAATAACAGATAATAAACATGTATATATGTACACACAAGTAATATATGATGAAGGTATGTCAAAAGTGACATTTTCAAGTTCTCATATCATATTTTAGTATCTACACTATGATAAACCCACTTAACCAATCCATAGTTAATGAAAACTTGCACTAGTGAAAGGTTAGTGAATTCTAGAATCATTGGACTAAAATCACATATTACAGATATTATTACTAAAAGTGACTTGATAAACATTGATCATTCCTTAACATGATTTAAAGGATCCATATCTATCACATAGTATGATCAATATAAAATTGATCATATGTGATAAGTCAGCATGTGTGTGGAGAATGGGATAAATATTGATTTCTAGGAAAACCCATGAAATGTATACCCTTGTTTAAAGGACAATTAATGCTTACTCCCACTAAGGAAATGAATGGTAGAAGATGAATTTGTTAATTGGTGTATTATATTCTCTCTTCAAGTACAAAAAAATATTTTTTCGATTGAAACCTTCACAACCATGCTCTCATTATTTTATGACAAATCAGTGTATATTTAAAAGAAAAAAAAAAGATTTGCAACTCATGAGATAGATTTTCATGGACAATTTTTCATAATCTAACATGTATATAGATAAAATAGGATATTAATATTTATTAAATATATGAAATTTAAATCATATAAGAAAAAAGAACCATGGCACAAAATAATGATCTTTCTCTATATGCTTAGAATAAGTTGAATACTCATGATATTATACATAAAAATAAATTAAGTGATGAGACTACCATGCATATATTTTTTACGTATTTATTTGTAAATTATATTTTAGGGAGTTGGCCCATTATGATGAGAACTTGAGCATCCATTTAACTGTCGATAGAGGAGATGCTACCTCAATAGCCTCAATCACTTTTTCTTCATGAATGATCAATGATATATGTATTCTTGGTTCATGATTTATCATTTGAATTATTTATAAATAGTGTAATGAGAGAATATTATGTAAAATTAGTTCAATCACCAACTTAAAAATGGATGTACATTCACTCGGTAAGAATTTTATCACTAAATTGTCATCATATGGGAAGGAAAATATTGAAAATCGTGAAGAGATTATCTTCAAAAGTGGTTGCCAAGGGTTGGAGATAGTTTGACAACCCCAAATAGAATATACATGACTCACATGAGATTCAATCCTTAATGATATCCACATCTTATAAAATTATGTAACACTACATACAAATCATGTCTCTGATAGAAATATTAGACCACCTAGTGTTAGTGGTATTATTATAACTCATTCAAGGGATGTGCGTGCTATTCACATATTATAAAATCATGTGGCAAAGGATCTTAGAATATATCAAGGGTTGGAGTTGAACATGATCCTATTGGATCATATTGTAGCATTTTTAGATATTCAGTTAACAATAGATAAAAGATGGTGGAATTTCAACATCAGGTGACTTGTATAATCATAAATATGAATACTATGGTGTATATATTATAGATTCAATAATTTATAAAGAATTAGAAGCACTACATTCAAATGAATTTTAGAATTAAAATTTCAAGCCTTTACTAGGCCCATTGTCAGGAGGAGAGATCAAAAAATAAGAAAGGCACAAATGAATTCCATAAATACAATTTATTTTAAGCAATACCAAGATGGTCGGCCAATGTAAGTGGAAGAAGAAGAGAAAAAATGATTTAATGTTTCTTATTTTTATTAAGATGAATAACTAGATTCCATGTATTTCTTAGTTTCCAATCATTATCTCTATTAAATTTGTTTTAATTATTTTAAATTTCAAATGCTTCTTGAATCCTTATTTTCATGTAGTAATCTTATTTTGCAATAACTTTTAATTCATCCATACAAATGTGGTGATTGGTTTTACATGAATGCTCTACCAAAGTTGATTTTTGGAATTGGTTTTGTGTGAGGTCAATTCATTGCTCTTTAATTATATTTTCAAAGGAATGATCCATTTCAGCAATATAGACTTTACCACAACTATAAGGTATATTGTAAACTCCTTTGTGACACATTGGATTAATTTGATCCTTCTTCTTGTTTAGTAAGCTAATTATTGTATTGAGGGGGGAGAAAGAAACTTTTATATTCTTTTTTCTAAGAATCCTCAATATATCTATTGTTATTTTAATATATTAAAGATTCACCTTGTTTATGCTCTCAAATTACTTTTATCTTGGAGTAGTTCCTCTTTGGGAGTTTTGTATCATTTTTTGATATGACCTTAATTATAACCATTCAATTTAAAAACCATAGACAAGTGTTATAACTCTTGATCAAGATGATTTTTATCTAAAATTCTCATAGTTTAGGTTACAAGAGTATTAATAATACCAAGTTTTTATGTTAGATGATGATGAGAGTCTGCTTGAAGATATTTGTCTATATGGATCTTTCTGAACACCCAATGTCCTAAGGAACCATTATTACTTTTTATGAAAATCAAATCTAAAGAAGGTAGTTGTTTTGTTTCTTCTACATATATTATAAATTTAATATGGTTTGATTTACTATTTAAAAGATCTAAAAACCCATATAAGCTCTGTTTACCATGAGGCCAGTTCACGTTTGTATCACCCACAAATCGTTTCCACCATTTTGGTTTTAATGGAGTAGAAATAAGGACTAAAATTTCAAAGTGTTCCATATATATGTTTTACACAACAAGTGAAAATGGAGATGCCATTGCAATACCC
>JARHVA010003737.1:1072500-1095000 GCA_037957365.1 Torreya grandis
ATGATTATTTGAGAATGGTTTTATGCTCAAGGGTTGGATATTAAATAATGCAGATAATGATTATGCATTGAATGAATCATTATTCCCTAATCAATCATGAATTATTTCAAGAATTTAATAATACAACCAACATAATACTTAGTTCTTCACTGATAATTATGTTAATATGAAGGATGGGTATGTATAACTATTTATTTTGGGCTTGGAAAACACTTATTGTATTCATTTTTATTCATAACTCAATCAACTTAATAATAGAAGCCTCATGGAATTAAACATTGACTATATTGTTGACTTCTTGAACCCCCTGATGGTATGCCTATTTGGGAATAATTTTAAGACATTACCCAATTGTGTGTTTAAACATGTATCTATCTTATGTGATTCAGTTATTCCCATCAATGGCGATATCAATGGATGTTTTTAATGTTTAATTTCTTATTACTAAAGGAAAGACTCACATAGGTGGTGGATATCTTAGTACTATGTTTCTCTCTATGTATTATGTTTCTCCTAACTTAGTACTCAGTATTAGTCTCTCTTGTGGGAATAAAAAACACTTGGTGTTCCTTTTTGTTCATATCTCTATCAAGTTAATAATATGAAGAACATGGAAACCCATTGAATATATTGTTAACTATTTCAACCTGATGGTATGTAGTCAACTTATTATCATTAACATCTTCGGGTGTGCCAAATTATTTTCATTAAATTCATATGTTTATATAAACCTTGAAGATGCTTATTTTTGTTAAATGTTTTCTTTTTTTCATAGGATTATGGTTCACATATATTTATTGAATATTAATGTTTTCTATGATATAAGCAATGCATGTTTTAAATATGTGTATATTGTTTATGGTTCGAGAAAATAAGTTATAAACTTTAATTTTAATTTAATTATTAATGGTATTAAATTGAAAAATTCATATTATGTAGCTCTTATTCATGGTCTTATGACTCTTTATGCTCAGAATGTAGAGAATGTGATTGTTGAAAGCAACTCTAAATTAATGTGTGACCAAATGTCTGGTAAGATTTGTGTAAGAGATGAGAAGTTGGTTACACTTCATAAATAGGTAGAGTCACTTATGTGGTAATTTTTTAATGTGAAGATTAGATATGTATATGATGTTGGGGATGTGAAAGTAATGTCAAAGTGGGGTAGATCAAGTAGTGGTGATGCTTCATCTAGTGGTACTTGCATGATTTTTCCATGTATGTAGTTACAAGACACTATTAATGAGCCTATTTTACCACTCTACAATCAAATTTGAATAAAAATGATGAAAAAAATACATCACCATTGGCACTAAAAACACAACATGTGGTCAATTATGATAGATTAGATATTGTGAGATGCCTAACATGTAACTCTATCATAGATTTTATAGGGACTTAAGAGGGCATATGTGTTTGTTTATGGTAACTATTTTACTTTATTTTTGATATTTCCAATATATATGTTATGTGTATAATATTTTGGTATTTAACGGGGAGTAGGAAGGAGAAAAATAATGTATGTAGAAGCAATGAATTGAGGGATCTCTCTTGATAGAAAGTAATTACCATTTCAAGTTTTTATCAATATTGTAAATGAATGAAAGTTTTGTTATGTTCTTAAATATTTTTATCATTATAATTCAATATTACAAGTGATATTAGTGTGTCTTATTACATGTGATTAAGATAGTAATGGTTAAAAACATCAATTGATGATAATGATTACATCATCACTAAGTGTTTCATTGGTAAGTAATTCCTTCATCTAAAGTTAATAAGGATAGATCTTGTATCATGGATGTAATAACTTAGCACATAAATCTTGGAAGAATGACTTTGCATATTTTTTAAAATCCCCAATTTGGGCTTCATTATGTTATTTAAAAAATCATTAAAAAAACAATGCCAACAAGCTATAATATGATTTAAAGTTATTTATATATTTTAGATTACCATCAAAAATAAATTGACAACATAAATAAAATATAAGTTTGAAAGTAAATCATCCATGTTGAATATCACATGTGCTAGTAAATTCAACATTAACAACTACTGTGAAATAAACCATATAAATGTAAAAGTTAACAACTAGATTGAAATCAACCACACTAGAGGAACACAATAATTATGTTCATTATTATCATCATTGGAGTTAGTAATCATGGATGTGGTGGAGGTTGTTGTAAGGCAAGTCATAAGATGGATTGAAAAGTTTGTCCACACTTTAATCTCTTTCTCTTAAAGTTTATTTTGTCTTACATTTATATAATGATATTATTCCAAAGCAATATCCCTAGCACTTGCCACAACTTCATATTCTCTCAATGATAATTTTTTTCCTCGAGCTACATTTGAGCTTGTTTTTTTTATTTCCTTACACATTTAATACAAAGATTTATCTCCTTATTCTCATTTTTAAGAGACAATATGGTTTTATTAATTCATTCAATGATTTCCTTCAAGTTATCCTCCATTTATTTTATAAACTTTTCCCATTGCTCCCATAAATCCAACCTGGTATTCAAATGTCCTAGTTCACGTTCTCAAAATTCATCTTCCACCTTTGCATTTACTTGTTCAAAACTTTCAGATTGGTCCAAAAAATTTATTGGGGGAGTGGGATTGGGATTATTGGAAGCTACATATAAGAAAAACCATTGATATTTAGTAATTATATGGCACTAACAAGATAAGTACACATCTATTACTATGAAGGGATGTCACCTGAACTCTGATTGTTGGGATCACAATCCACACTCAAAATGTCAACTAGTTACCTCTTGATAGTTTCATTGGTTCATTTCATTTTATATTTATTATTGTCTATAATTGAAAAACACAAAAATTTTAATTTAATTACATGGATATTAATTGGCTCTTAAACATTTTGTAGCAAAATGGAAAACAATAAACTATTATACACAATGTGAAGGGTATTATACAGACAAGCTAGATGCATGACATTATATAGACTATAATAAGTGGATAATAGTAGAACATTATACAAACCAATGGTGAATTGGTTAATTTCCTTGATGTGTCAAGTTGGAAAATAGTAGACCATTATACATAATTTAAAGGGTATTATACAAAAAAACAAGATTTAGGCTATTATGGGGACTGCAATAACATGGACAATAGTAGACCATTATAAAGATAGTAGGATAGTAGAATAATAGACTAGTAGATAGTATAAAGTAGACCATTACACCATTTTTATGTCATTATAAGAAACTTAGATATGATATCCAAGTTATTTGGTAGTTGAACTAGCTAAAATCTAGTTAAGAAGGCAAATTAGGTCTATTTAAACCTAAAAGAGAAATATTGTCATTGAGCCCAATTTTGTAAGAAACCAATGAAGGAATTGGTTTATAATTAGTATATACTATGTATAAACATTATTATAAATCCTTCAATACACTATTGAGGTAATTTAATAATAATAATAATACCTTTTAAATACTAAACAAGCCTATACGTAGTATTGTATCAGATTAAGAATGAATAATGTTTATTGGTCATTAGTGTGCTACCCAGTGTTTTGAACTTGTGTAAACACATATAAAGGTCCATTATAATTTTCTTGAGACATTTTAATTTCCTTAAATCAAAACACTCATTGAGCATTCAAATATAAAAAGACTGTGTTTAAGATTGTTGTAGGTGTTCATTGAGGTAAGGCAAAAAAGAGAGATTTAGATCAATATTTCTTGGGAATTGAAGCCTTTAACCTTATAAAAATGTGTGTATATTATTTTTCATCAATTTATAGTTTTTTAAAGAGATAATATAAGGTTTTCACTTTAAATTTTGCATCAAGTCCTTATAGGTAGAATCAAGCCTAGTAGGCTTATAGAAATTAAGTTGTTGTCAACTGAGTTTTGAGGTTGAAATTATTCATGATCTAAGAATTTGGAATGAGTATCTAATTAATTTAGGAGTCAATAAAGAAGCTGTATAATAGCCTTGGGATTGATTACCTTATTTAAGGTCATTAAGCGTGCCTTTTGATCATAATATAGAGATCTATTTCCAAGAAGATATTATAGTTGACAAGGAAGGTAGATAATTATCTTGGGACTGAGTACCCTATTTAAGGTCATTAAGAGTGTCTTTTGATTAGAATACAGAGATCTATTTTCAATAATATATTATAGTACACTTGAATGAGTAATTATAACACTTACATTGACACCAAAGATGGATAAAATTAGACCATTATACACAAGTTAAAGGGTATTATACAAAAAAAAAATATGAAAGTCATTATATAGGCTGTAATAAGATGGAAAAGAGTAGACCATTATATAGACTGATGGTACATTGGATCCTTTGCTTTCTATATAAATATGGACAACAATATACCATTACATAGAATGTAAATCATATTCTACATACAAACAAGATGCATGGAATTATACATATTGTAATAAAGGGTATTATATAGACAAGTAACATGTAGGGCATTATATACTTGATCTATGTATACCATTATGAAGAATGTAAAGTATGTGAGTTTTCCCTTACCTCCAAGCAAGTGGATAAATGTCCTTGCATCTTTGATGATGTTTTTATGACTTTATTTATGTATTTTCAGCGTTTATGATGTTGATGTGACTCTATACTAAGAGGAAATGCTAAAATGAGGAAATTTGGATGTTGTCTTAGGGAGTAGATGGGTGTCTATCATGACTACTTTCTTATTGTTATTATATTTTATAATAATGCATTTTCATGATGACTTTCACACTTGATCTTTGAATATGAATGTAACAATTAATTGGCACATTGCATGATGAATGAATCCCCATTAATTTTCATTATAAGTTTCACACATGTGGCACTTTTATATGGAACATGCCATGGGGCCTAGAACATGTAAAAGGGGACAACATAACTTAATAATTTTTTTTAAAAAAAAGCAAGTTATGTGTCATCACTAGTCATTATCTCTAGTATGTAACATGGTTATATGAACAATGAAATGGTAGTGGCAAGAAAAACATACCAACCTCAGTGATAGTAATACATACTGTAACATCTTTTAAAGTCTTACCAAGCAAAGATATTTTAATCATCCATAAGGTGGGAGATAGTCAAACTAACCAGGGTGATGCTATAATGGACAAGCTAAAAAGTGTTTTTCCTAAGCATATGGATGAATAAAATTGAATTTATCCATAAAAATAGCAATAGATAATAAATATTTGGCTAGATTTCAAATCGTAATTAAATTATGAACATCAAAATAATCATACATGAAAAATTAAGAGGTTTTCCTTTCTACACAATTTTCTATCTTCAGCTTCTTTCTTCAACCTCTTTCTTCCACATAGAAAACAAAGAAGGAATTACTAGATAGATTCCATATAAACATATAAAATTTGAGAATTTATTTAACCCTTTATAAATCCTCCTGAATGTTGTCCTTAGTGAGAAGGTAACTGTAAATTTCTAACACAAGCATGCCATAACCCTAAGAGACATGATACCTTCCTGATTTTCTAAAGGATCCCCACATTATCTCATCTTGAGCACCTATGATATTGATAATCCTCTCTTTCAGTAGGTTTAATAAGTTTTCATACTCTTATTTCATCTCCTAAAATTTAATAGTGTGATATCTCAAGTCCCCAGGAAGGTTGTCACTCTTAAAAAATTAAGAGACTTTACAAACACCTTGGTTTCTAAATAATTCATGAATATAAAAACTATCCATGCTTCCACCATTTATAAAATCAGGGTGAAGTTTTCATAAATGTCAATAGAGACTAGAGTTATACATGCCCAATGAGGATGTTGAGAAGTCGAGATTGAAGTTCCATCACATATATAAGTAGTAATGTTAAAAGAATTAAATCCCATGCAATTCATTGATTTATAAGTAAAGAAAAATGATTCAAGAATAAATCCATCTTAAAGGGCTTTTTCTTATGGGAAACTATATGACTTCCCTCACAAATTATTCAAATCAAATGTGTAACTCATATCATTTCCAGCTAACATCAAATGTGTAGCTCTCATCTGATATGTGAAAACTTTGGTCATGCATAAAGAAAGTTCCATGTTTCAATTCTTTGAAATAAGATGAACAAAAGATTTGGTGTCTAGAAGATTTCCCTCAAACCCTTTCTAGTTGATTCAAATGAATTCTTTCCATAGACATGTGAACCCTAAATGAAACCAAAACATAAGAGATCCTTAAGTGCCTGATATAGTTTGGATAAGACACCTAAATCATAAGTTAAAACCAATGAAACAAAGTATAATAGTGGTATTTTTAGTTAATCAACTTTATTGGGGTCAACTAACTCACATATTCTAAGACATAATTACTTTTGTGACCCTTATATGCATGTTACAATCATATCATAGAAATACAAAATATTTGTAATGTGGAGATGGCACTTATTGTTTAATGAAGATATATATCTACATACAATTCCCTTATGGGAAAAAACTTGTTATCTTGAACAAATCCATTCATAATAGAAAAACAAATATCACTTTTCCACTATCTTCAATATGTCATAACATATTATATAACATTTAACATTATATATGACAAAAGCATAGTGATTCTCCACAAACTGAATCAAACATTTCTTCAAAATTTTCTTCTCCTCTTTCATTCCTTCTTTTTCACTAAATTGTCCTTGTCATGCTATCCAAAATAATGAATATAATTAATTTCATAAATTAAAAAACAAAAACGTAATTATTTTATTCAAGATCAAGAGTGATTGAATAACCGAGGATAAACAAATATAACTTCTCAATCAACTCTTGTCTTCTCCCCTTCACATTCTTGTTTGTAGCCATGGATTTTTTTTATGTCAAGTTTTGTAACTTGTGTGTAAGCAAAAGATATGAATGTATTGGTGAAGGAATGAATATAAAGGAAAACACATGTATCACATACTTTCACAAATTCCCTCCACCTTAGAATCTCTCTCCTCCACTTCTTTTTATTTTCTTCAGAATTGTATATCTTGACTTATTCTTCTATGGTTGGAAACCCTTTAGGGATAAAATAGTTAGACTCATAATCATGGTATTTTTTTAAAAATCCTTCATATGTTTGTGCATCTCATATAGTTATTGTTGAAAATTCCATTCCACAAACCTCCATTTTCTTCTCTTGATTGTATGTCTTAGTGCTTGATGATCTATAATTGGAGGTAACGTGTAATTTTTCATGGTGTGAATTGAATAGTGGTTTTGACTAGAACTTATTCCCACCTTCCTACAATGTAAGACATTTTCATGAAATACAATAGAATTGGTCCCTATATTCGAACTCTTGAATAATATTGTAACCATGCTTATCGTACTCAAAAATAATATACACACATCAAAAGGATAAAATTAAACAAGCATCTCCAATTTCATGTTCATAGGATATACATCTCTTGAAAATATAAAAATGTGGGATAATTACCCTTATACAATTCAAATATCATGACATGTCACTACATAAATCCTATGGTAACTAAAATTTGACATCATATTTATGCTCACATGAAACATGTGAGTTCCTTACTTGATCAAATATGGTAACATGTTCCTATGAAAGTAAAAACACAAAAATAAGATCATAATCCTACTTCATAGGACTTTAGAAACTCACAATTCCCTAAATTCTACATAGTCCATCAAAGGTTTCCCATGTTCCATTCTTTTGTTATTTCTATGAGGGAAGATAATGGGTGCTTATGTAGATAAAATCAAAAAACAATATTAGAATCATGTTTCATATGACTTAAATAATCACGTGTAAATCCCAACATATTACCTTGTCCTATTTATGACCATGTCCATGGGAAGAGGTTATAGAGGTCATTCATTCCAATATTTTGCTCTTCCTATGAGGGAGGGTAATATGTTATTATGTAGGTAAAATAAATAAAATAATATCAAAATTATGTTTCATACCACTTATAAAAAAACTCCCAAATCCCAACATATTACCTTATCTTTCTGACAAGTCCTATGTGTACGTAGAGAGGTTTTCGATGAATCATTTGGTAGCTTAAAATTTTTAAAGTCCTTGACCTATAATGAAATAGGTGTGATCCCCTCCTCACTACCATTATTTACTTGACAAAGAAGTGAAAAAATTATAAATATAAAATATTTATACAATAATATATACATGTGAATTGAAAATGGAAGAACGTGAAAGAAGAATCATCTTTGTATCATGGGAATCATTTGCAACATCATAATAATTTTTCATTAAATTATTCGGTAGCTCACAATTCTCAAAGTCCTTGACCTCAAATGAAAGATATGTGAACACCTCCTCACTACCATTGTTTAATTGACAAAGAAATGCAACATTTATAAATCTCAAATAGGTATATAATAAGATATATGTACAAATTGAAAAAGGAAGAATTTGAAATAAGAATTAACCTTGTATCATGGGAATCATTTGAAACATCATAATATAGATCATCCTTGTCCTCTGATTAAATAGGTGATTTTGCTTCTTCCTCAAAGACAATAATAGGTTTCTTTACATGCAAAAGAAAAAAGTGATGATCACTATCAAGTTTCATACTAATTTCATAATCTCACAAACCCCACATATTCTATTCTCCCATATTACCTTCTCCATGGGAGGATGTTGTCTGTGGTCATGGAAGGAGGTTGTAGAGTACACTTTCAGTTTAATATTCTACTCTTCCTATGAATGGGAGAAATTTATTCATCCTCCCTACCATTATTGTGCTACAAAATTAATGCACTAGTTATAATGATAACTTATAATTGAACAAATGAATATGGATATTTAAATATAACAAATTAATGAAAACTTACTACCTTCACTGATTTTTTTCTTTTTCACTAATTTTATTGGAGGAACTTAGGGAAGCTTCTCCTAAGTTTGGCATGCTCATCATGCTCCACATTTTGTATTAAAAGGTTGAACTAGTTAGAATTTAAAATCATGATTGATCACAAGAATAAAATGATTAACATTTTAATACAATCAATTCACAATACTAACATTTTCAACTATAGGAGACTGAGGTCCATGTTTAACAATATTAACATCTTGCATTGGATATGAGCCACCAAGAGTTTTATATATCCAAATTCAAATCAAAAATGATAAATGGTTAGAATTACATATAACTTATAATCACTTAAATAATTAAATAAAGTAACCTAAAACTAGAAAATGTTTTCATATTAACAAATCAATGTCATTTAGTTCAGCCAACATGTCTTTAATTATTTGGGTTGGCATCTCTTCTACTCCATCAAATGATTGTCCAAAGATATACAACTACTTCATTCCTCATTTAGTTGTGCCATGCAACTTTATTGGAGACAATCTTATTGCCAATGAGTTAAGGCTCTTGAAAGGATCATATCCATGTTTTGGGTCACAAATAATTGTAAAATCCATTGATAAGATAAAATACACACCATTTCATAGACATAATATAAATCAGTGCATTATATGCCCAATTTATACATTGAAGGATTCGAAACCCTATTATGTGAACACTTTATATCATGATTGATTAATTAAAATATCTAGTAAAATAAAACATACATACTTAGAGTTTAATTGTTCTTCATTTTGTCTACCATGTCCAGAGAAGCAAGGCATGAAAATCTAGCTGAGAGGGAGTGTATGCAGAGTAAGGAAATTCATACCTAATTATTAATAATGTTATTTACTCTTCCTTGCATAATCTACAGAAGTAAGAGGTAAATAATCAAGATATAAAACTTTTTCAATCATTGTATTCAAGAAATAAAATATCTCATACTATAGTAAAACAAATAGGGTTACAAGTAAATTATGGTGGTAAAATGGAAAAAAATTGAAATCTCACACTATTGCCTCCACCCCCACCATGTATTCCATTATAGGTTATGCCAAATGATCCCAAAACATTACATAAGTACATGACATAATTGGCTTAGTTATCAAAATAAAAACAAAAATAATTAAATTAATATTGTCTATTAGTTTTAGTGCAAAAATATAAAATGTTGCACATAATAAATTTTAAAAGTTTAAATACAATACAATACAAGTTTACAAGATTTACTGCCCAGTGAGATAAAACTCATGAATTATCCTCTTTATACTATTAAATCCTTATAATGCTTCCATAATTTCAAGTTTTCTTGAATTTTCATACAGAGGCCTCTATATGACCAATTTAGGTTCTTTAGGCCTAATTAGACCTCTGTGTTATCCATAATGAACATATTAGTTTAGAAAACATATTCTGTATTTCATTACTTCTCCATCTATTAATGTTAAGGTTGTGCCCTTCTTAGATGCTAAATTGATATTATGCAAAATGAGATTGAAGATTCAATAATGCAAACAATCCAATTCATTGTAGGCAACCAACTAGTATAGAAAATTCATCCTCTTGGATGTTTCTACAAATGTGGTGCATGCTTATGGAACTGGTTAATGATCACACGAGCTCATGCAGAGGTCAAAAAGGAATAGGGTAATGAAAAAAGAGAAATGGAATAGGGTAAAGTCTTGTGGATAATTGAGTATGTAAGAAGGGGGGCCAATTATCAAAGGAATAATAGGCTAATTGAATGGACAGAGGGGAGGGACCCTTGAATTATTGAATAGACTTGTGGAGGTCATGCAAACAATTGAATTCCATGTGCCTATTGGATAATTTGTCTACCCTCAATGTATCTATCAGGCATGTAGAGGTCACACTAATAGTTGACCTCCACATTCTTATTAGATAGTCCATCTACCCTCAGAGTATCTAGCATGCACATGGAGGTAACACTTAGAGTTGACCTCCATGTGCATGCTATATACTCTATGTAACCTCCCCACCCCACTATCTATTTATTGTCTTGTTAGCCCTCTGATAATGGGCCCCACTTATTACATCCTCAATTCAAGCATAACTAGTTATTACATTATTACATTTAATTACTATTCACCCCTAGAATTTGACTTAATCATTGTCATTTTCCTTAACCTTTATTGTTTTCCTTAAAGTGTTGTTAATAGACATTATCCCTAATGTGAGTGTTGGACTTTGACTGATTTGGTCAAACTCATAGACACATCAATTAGAAATATGAATGTTATTACTAGTTAAGGCACTCCATCATATAGTTGTGAGCATAACCAATAGGTAAATTCAATGCTTAGGGCAAAATAAACTAGGGAAAAGTGATAGAGAAGTGAGATGTGACCATCCTGGGTCAATGCCCAATGTGAAAGTCCATGTTGAATGTGATCACCTTAACTAACCAATGTGTTTATATTATCATTTGCATTATTGGCTAATAGAATCTTGCATAGGTAAAAAAGGAATGGTGTAATGGATAACGAGCACTGGTATAGTCTTCAAATAGGGGAAAGGCACGTAATTAACAAGTCAACATTCAATGGATATTAACATTTATTTTTTAACTAGCATTTACCTTAATGTGTTGTTGATGGTTTTTATCCCAGCCATGAGTGTTGTATGTTCACCAATTTTTTAATCCCCATAGACACATCATTTGGAAATGTAAGCACACTAGTTAGTTAAGGTGCTCACATTTGGCATGGATTTATAAATTGGATTTTGACCCCCAACTTGTCACATCCCACTTCTCCATCATTTTTCCCTAGTGTTTTTTGCCTTAAGCATTGAATGTACCTCTTGGTTATGCTCATAATAGAGGATATAAAAAGTGAAGCCCATCATTACAGGGATAATGGGCCAACAAAATTGATAGAGAAGAGGGGGCCTTGGAGTATCCAATAGGTATGTGGAGGTCACATAGATAGTTTAAATCCATGTGCTTGATGGATACTCTATCTACCCTTGAAGTATCTAGTAATAAATCAAGGTTAAATTGATTTTTGACCTCCACATTTCTTCTAGATACTCCATCTACCCTCAGAGTATCCAATAGGTATGTGGAGGTCAGGATGATAATTGACCTCCGTGTTCTTGTTGGATACTCCATCTACCTTGAGAGCATCTAATAGGCATATGGAGGTCATACTGATAGTTGACCTACATGTGCATGCTAGATACTCTTACTCCCCTCCCTCTCCATCCATTCTATTACCCTGTCATACCTCAGATGATGACCCTTACTTTTTACATCCTTAATTATGAGTGTATCTAGCTAGCTCATTTAACATGAGCTCAAAATTGAGGATGTAATAAATAGGGCCATTGACAAAGGACTAATGGGATAATGCAATTGATGATAAATGGAATATAAAATCATCATTTCTAAATCTCATACCCCTAATGGCATAGATAAATAAAGTAGTCAGAGGGGGATGTAGAGCTCAACTACCAGCGTGATAGTCTATGCTAAACATATCATCTAGTTATGCTCATAATAGAGGATCTTATAATGGATCTAACCCAAGTAATTTATGAGCATTGAATGTTCAGCATGGATGACCACGGTTGAATTTGACCTCTACATCCCCATTAGTTACTTTGTCTACCATCTACCATCTACCGAGGTTTAAATTCATAACTTCATTACCATCTAAAAGTGCCATGTGTGTATGGCTCATAATGAAATATAATAAGGGTTCATGAACCCTAATGTGTGTCATAGTATTTTACATTCATATTCAAATTATAAGTGTGAATGTTCCCATGAAAATGCATTATTATAAAGTGAAATAATAGTAAGAAAGTGATCATGATAGAGACACTTCTAATCCCTCATAAGATAACATCCAAATTTCCTCATTTAAGCATTTCCTCTCAGTACATAGTCACATTGTAATATTATACAACCACACCATAAAATCTACAAGAACATTTATCCACTTTATTGGAGTTAAGGGAAAACTCGTAGCCTTTACATTCTTTATAATGGTATACACAGATCAAGTATTCATATTTTTTTTTTAAAATGAATCTGTATATATATATATTCATTACTTGTATATGTATGTATTGTCTATATAATAACCTTTACATTCTCTATATTATTATCAGATGTGCTACATATAAATAAATTTTAAATAGATACATTTGTATTTTAGATTTATATTATAAAGGAATTTGAATGTTTGGAATTTTGACCCTAATCTATTCACAATGTTGTCCATCTTGATACATCAATGAAATAAAGCCATGCACCACTAGTCTGTATAATGGTCTAATGTTAGTCTATTCACACTAATGTACATCTTGTTACATAAAGGAAAGGAATTAATGAATAATCAGTCTATATAATGGTCTATTGTTGGTCATTGTTAATACTAAGTATTATCTTAAGCATTGGGGACACTACTAACCTTCACATAAAAATAAAATAATCAATCTTTCTCCATAAAGGAAAGGAACCAATGAACCAATAGATATCTCATTATCATAGTAAGACAAGAAAAATGGTGTTACTATTATACAATTAACCATTATAAAAAATGTATAGAATGTAAAGGGTGTTATATAAATATAAACAAGCAAGATGTATGGCATTATACAGATTGTAATAAGATGGACAACAACATAGCATTATTCAAACTAATGGCTCATTGGTTCCTTTCATTTATGTAGGTATATGGAGTTCAACAATCATCTCATAAGGGCATATCCATTTAGTTTGTGTAATACATTTCGGTTTATTTTATGTTGACTATATTATTGCATGCCTAAAGAAATTAATGATTAGTTTATTGAATAGTTTGTGTAATTATGATATGATACATATAATTTAGTGAATGCATATGAATTAAATGCATATTCATTGTTGTATATGAAACAAATAAAAATAATGTAAACTCTATACTTATGTGTTCTAGATAAACACTAGTCACATAAAACTCCAACACTACCCCCAAAACATTAATTGCTTGAAGCAGTCAAAAATATAGGTAATGGGTTTCCATGATATTTTTATTATTAATGTGATAGAGTTATGAACAAAAAGGAACACCAAGCATTTTTCAACCCCACAAAAAAGACCGATATCAAGTACTAAGTTAAGATAAACATAACACATAGAGAGAAACATATTACTAAGATATCCACCACCTTCAACAAGAAATTAAACATTAAAAACATCCATTCATATCGTTGTTTAATGGAATTAGTTGATTCATAAAAGATATATACATGTTTTAACACAAAATAGGGTAAGATCCTCAAATCATTTCCAAATAGGCATACCGTCAGGGACTTGAAGTAGTCAACAATATAGTCAATGGTTTTCCATGAGCCTTCTATTATTATCTTGATTGAGCTATCAATAAAAATGAACGTAAGTGTTTTACAAGCCCATCCTTCATATTAGGACAATTATGTCTAAGAACTAAGGAGTATTACGTTGATTGTATTATTGTCTACTTGAAGGAATTAATGATTAATGAGGGTGTAGACATCCGTTAAATCTATAATTTATTTTGTGTGTTTGCATAATTATGATATGCTAGACATAATTTATTGAATGTGTATTTCATTCAATGTCAGATACTACTTCAAATAGAACTCACACTCCTATACTCTTTCAATTAACAACAAATTAAACTTTAGAGTGACATAGGTGGTGGATATCTTCTTAGTGGATAGTGGATATACTATTACTATGTTATGTTTCTCTTAAATTAGTATACTCAGTAGCTAAGTCACAAAATATATATGCATGTTTAAACACATAATATGGTAAGATCCCAAAATCATTCCCAAATAGGCATACCATCAGGGGGTTCAAACAATCAACAATACAGTTAATGTTTAATTCTTATGAGGCTTATATTATTAAGTTTATTGAGTTATGATTAAAAATGAATGCAATAAGTGTTTTACAAGCCCACAATAAACAATTATACATTAACATCCTTAAAATTAACAGAATTATCACTGAATAATTGAGAAGTATTATGTTGACTATATTGTTGACTACTTGAAGGAATTCCTAATTAGTTAGGGCATAATTATTCATTAAATGCATAATCATTGTGTGTATTGTTGAGTATCCAACCCTTGAGCATAAAATCATTCCAAAATAAGCATACCATAAAATTGATGATCCAAAACTTGAAAACTTTGGTTGAAAGATAATTCATAAATAAGAATAACACAATTCAAATAATGCTATCTCTAAAAATAAATGTTTTATTGATCAAAATTGCAGACCCAAACATATGCCTATCTCTAAGAAGAGATGTCTGATTTTGATTTGGGGTTACATCTTCATTTATACATGTTTTGAAGGTTTGGGGAGGATGTGTAAGGTCACCAATATCGAGGGAGATGAATTGGTTTGACTTCCACGATTTACAGTAATACATAATTTGAGGAATTACTATTTTTTAGAAACTTACTATTTTTAGACTGCACTACTAAAATTGAAATTTGAGGCACTTCCATTGGGTTTTTGGGGGTAAAAATTCATTGAGCAAAGATCAATGCCATATCATGACGTTCCCCTCATTATTAGCTTTCCAACGGTTCAAACGGCGAGTCAATTGGAGTTATGGTGCAAAAGTTATGGCTCCCAAAAATTTTGCCATCAATTGGGGTGGACCCATCACCCAAATTGTCATCTTAATTATTGCTCAGATCAATTGAATTAGTCAAAAATATATTCAATGGGTTTCCATGATCCTCTTATTATTAATTCCACAAGTGTTTTGCAACCCCACAAGAAAGACCAATACCAAATAGAAACATAACACATAGAGAGAACATAGCACTAAGATATCCACCACCTATGTGAGTCTTTCCTTTAGAAATAGGAAATTAAATATTAGAAACATCCATTCATATCACCATTTAATGGAATTAGGTAAGTCACAAAAAATAGATGAATGTTTAAACACAAAATAGTGTAATATCCCAAAATCATTCCAAAATAGGCACACCATCAGGAGGTTCAGGCAGTCAAAAATATAGTCAATGGTTTTCCATGAGCCTTATATTATTAGCTTGATTGAGTTATCAATAAAAATGAACGTAAGTGTTTTACAAGCCCATCCTTCATATGAGGATGATTAATACTGAAGAATTGATATTATGTTGACCATATTATTTCATACTTGAAGGAATTACTGATTAGTGAGGTCATAGGCATTCATTGAACAAATAATTTATTTTACATGTTTGTTTAATTAGAATACACTACATAGAATTCATTAAACACATAATTCATTCAATGTCAGTTACTACGTCCAAGATAACTCACACTCCTATACTCTAGCTCCTATAACAAGGAATTGACTATATTGTTAATTGGTTCAACCCCTGATAATATGCATATTTAGGAATGAGTTTAGGATCTTAACCTATTATGTGCAATAGATGTACATATATCTTCTATTACTAAGCTCATGATGATGGCAATTATAACTATACTTTACTGTATGTATGCAATAGGGGTAAAATTTCAAAACAATTGAATTTTTTTACAATATAAATCTAGAATACAAATTTATGAAGCAAAAATAAACTAATTCCACAATAAAGACCAATACTAATAACTAAGTTAAGAGAAACATAACACACACAGAGAAACATAGTACTAAGGAATCTGTATTGTTGACTACATAAAGTAATTAATGATTAATTAGGGCATAAATTGTTTTATGTCAAGTTTATTATTTCTTGCTTGAATGAATTAATAATTGGTTAGGGTATAATCATTCATTCAATGCATAATTTAATTTGTTACGGCTAAATACTCTCCCCCATCCACTAGCATTTACATAACCACTATTTTAGCATTAGCCATGACTCCTCTCAGCCCCACCAACATAGTCACAAGGAATGTTATTCAATAATGAAAAAGTTAAATTTAGATTTCATTATTTTGAAACCTTGCGTCACTTCATGATCTCTACAGAACCTCCCCGTCCCCATTTTCCCTTGAATGCTACACATAATTCATTGAATGCATTATTCATTCAATGACATTAACCCTAACCATGCAATTGTTAAGTCATTTCCCCCACCCCACCAACATAGTCAAGATAAAGAAAGAACACATACAAATATGTTAAAATTCCAAGCATTGGAAACTCTTCATAGTGTCAAAATTTGAAACATTCTTGGGCATTTAAATAACTAAAATTTCCAAACATTCTTGGGTATTTCAAACTTACCTGGTGAGGGAGCTCACAAACCAATTCCAACAATGTTGGGTGAGGATGGGAGCTCCTTCTAGTGCCATTCAAGGGGTTTGGGGCTCTTGCTAGTGCACATGTGATTTGAAATAATGTTTGGAGTGTTGGTGGGTCCAATGCCTTAACAATCATGATTAAGGCAAATGATAATGGTTAAGCCAAACAACAGTGGTTAAGGCCAATAAAGGGGTTGTGGGGATGAAGAATAGGATGGGGCCCAATGGAAGGGTCAACATATAATGTGCCAGTCAAATGCAAATGCTAATGCTAGTTATGCTTAGTGCACATACACATACAAATATATACATATACATATAGTTATAGGTATAGTTTCTATATGGGTAAAAGAGGTTTTGTAAAGTGAAAGAATGTAAATCGATGGTGTGATGTGTTTGACAAATAATCTTTTTAATTGACAGTTTTCTTTTTTATTATAAAAATAATCCACATCCAATGTGTGAATTGAATCAATAATACAATGATTCTGATGTGGGGGTGATACATTGAGGTTATGGAGCTTATCTTGTTGCTTTCATTGTAGTTGAATTAAGTACATAATGTTTTACAAAGTACATGCCACATGGGTGCATAAGTGGCATCATCTATAAGACAATATGAATGTTAGGGTAGAGGAGTCACCGATTGAAATAATTGGTTACAGGTGATAGAGAGGGTTGGTAGGTTTTAGTCTCAAGCACTAAGGGTGGCCACATCCTACTTAAAAAGGGAATATACGCTAGAAATAATTTAAAAAAACTTATACATTTCATTTGGCATTCCTTGCACCCTTTAGGGAAATGCTATTAATAATTTATATGACCTTATGTAAAGGATTATATCAATAATATAAGATAAACAATGATTAGTTTTATTAATGAGCAAAATCACACTCACTATTGAGTTAAAAGTGATTTTGAGATTATATTGGTAGGGACAAAATTTAAAGTATTGGTAGATTTTGATAATGATGTTGATAAAGGATTATATCAATAATATAAGGTGAACAATGATTAGTTTTACAATTTAAATTATAAATAAATTAATATATACCTTAAATAAATTTATTTAAAAAATAATGATAAATATTAATTTATTTTTATTTTGGAAAATAATTGGTAATTGGTGATAGATGATTTCAATATAGTTATACAATTATATTAAGGAAAACAAAATCAACCTTAAACTTTATAATATAACCAAAATATTAAGAAAGAAATATTTTATAACTGTTAAATAACCATTAAATTTACAACCATTTCTTAATTATTATATACTAACATTCATTACAACACACGACCACCTTATTATTATTGTAGGACACTTATCAAATGATATAATTGTGAATTAAAAAAAAAAAATTAATTTTATTTTATTATTTTTTTGGAAAAAAATTGTTAATTGGTGATAGATAATTTCAATTTAACTATACTATGGTATTAAGGAAAATAAAATCGACTTTGAACTTTATAATATACTTAAAATATTATAATATTACTAAAAATTCTTTTATAACTATTAAATAAACATTAAATTTAAAGTCGTTCCTTAATTATTATATACTAACGTTCATTACAACACATGGCCACCCCGTTATCATTGTAGGACACTTATCAAATGATATAATTATGAATAAGAATGCAGTTATATGATTTACATGTAAAGTGGATTATTTTAAAAAGATTTAATACATAAAACTTTTGAGCAATCCAAAACTAGGATCATATAAGAAAGAGTAATGATTTTGATAAATAACTGCGATAAGATTTTAAAAAGGTTCAATATTTAAAACTTTTGACCAATCCAAAACTGAGATCATATAAAAAAGAGCAATGATTTTATAAACTCCAAGAAGATTTTCTGTTTCACATATTTATTATGAACTTTTTTTTAAATTGAAAGATAAACATTTTGATTTAGAATTTTATAGGTTGTAAGAATTAATGAACAAATAATTATCTTTCAGTTTCACATATTTATTATGATTTTTTTTGTTAAATTGAAAGATAAACATTTTGATTTAGAATTTTATAAGTTGTAGGAATTAATGAACAAATAATTATCTTTAGGTTTCACATATTTATTATGAACTTTTTTTTAAATTGAAAGATAAATATTTTGATTTAAAATTTTATAGGTTGTAGGAATTACTGAACAAATAATTATCTTGATTTAAAATTTTATAGGTTGTAGGAATTACTGAACAAATAATTATCTTCATTTAAAATTTTATAGGTTGTAGGAATTTCTGAACAAATAATTATCTTGATTTAAAATTTTATAAGTTGTAGGAATTACTAAACAAATAATTATCAACCATTCTTCTATTTAATGATAAAGTTCTTATACAAAATTCATCTTTACCTAAATGATGAAATTAAAAGATGACTCCAAACATAAATAATAATTATGAATTAGATCACATCATCTCTATTATATAATGTAAATTATTTTCATTACGAATTCTCAATTGATCATTTGAAAGATACATATTAAAAAATTATAAATAAAGCGTACAGAAATTATGTAGTAGAAATTGTGTTAAAATTCAGATGGTCAATCCGAATATGTTATTTTATTCTCATCATTGAATTTCTCAGTTTGACGGATCTGTTTGCCAGTAGTGATCAATTCTAAAATATAAAAAGAAACTTATAGCAAGTATCAATGCAAAAACAAAAGGGCCCACACGGGTTCGAACCAGGGACCGCCTGATCTGCAGTCAGATGCTCTGCCACTGAGCTATAGGCCCTTGATGAATGCTTTTAGGGTTTGTTATTAATACTATTTACTGCATTCAAAATTGCAAAATATTAAAGTCTTTTCAAAACTTGTATGTGTGTTAAGTTTATGAAGTAATATTATATTATTAATATAGAGTTTTTTTGTGTGTTTAGTTTAATTGGTGAGGATGATGATTTTTTATATTTATTTATCAAGATACAAATCTCTCTAAATATTTGACATAGATATTTTTTACATATCATTCATTAACTTCACCAATTTCTTTCAAACTAATAAGAAATGACATCACTAATTTATATGTGTGTGTGTGTGTGTGTGTGAGATCAAATAATTATAATCATTTGAAACAATATTATGTATTATGGAAAGTTAGGTTATTATAATACAAAGACCATTCCCAATGACAATTTCGAAAACACCTCGAAGCTATGGTAAAGCTATGGGCTTTTTAAACATAATCTCCTTAACAATTTTTAGTTTATTGGACTAAGTTTTGTCTTCTGGGCTAGATGGAGAGGAATAATATGATATTTTAAAATATTAAAAATCTTCGACCAATGGCATGAAAAAGGAAATGTTTTTTTTTAAAAAAAATTTCAAAGAATAAAGCAATAATCAATTAATAATGAAGACCCTAGACTAAATTTCAATTATTTTTACTTTAGTTAAAGGTTTAATGCTTTCAAGTCTATATGATAAGAAAAGAAATAGAGAGATTATATGTATGTATACATGTACGTACGTACGTACGTACGTACGTATGTATGTATGTATGTATGTATGTATGATCAATGTTTTAGATTACATTATGTGGTTTTTAAATTTTTTTTACAAAATTCAAAATGACATGTCTTCTTTATACTTTACTCATCAACGTTTAGTATAGTCTTGGTCATTTAAAACTTAAACTCAATATTCATATTGTATTTAAAGGAAAGAAAGGGATTGTTGTAAAAAACTTTGCAATATACAATTTTAGAGTGGTTCCTTGTGATCTTTGTTTTAGGTCTTTCATTTTATGTGTTCATGATTTTTTAACATTTATTGCTTGTTTTGTATTAGCTTGCCATCAATAGTGCATGAGCATTAGTACTTAAAAGACATAAATGAATTGAAAGAATCCATCTAACAATCAATTGAGAAAGTGAAAGTAGAGTTCGAGTAAATATGATGCATTTATTTCTCCAAGATCCATTCTTTCTTGCACAAAAAGTCATAAAAGGCTAAGGCTTGCATTTACTAGGTTGTGTGTTGAACATGAATTATACTTGGTATGAAGTTTGTGAAATTATAGAAACATTCTAGGGGCATAATAATAATTAATAAGAACATAAATACATCCCCCATATTTTTCTAGTCTTTCTAGATGTTGATGCCATGCTAGGGTTTTGAAGGAGGAGATTGATTTCCCAGATATCCACATGGAAGTTTGGAAAAACAAGCAAGGTTTTTGAAGGCTTGAAGTTAATGAATAAGATTATCAAATTATACTTATATTTTTTTTACAATTTCTAAAAATGGGAATTAACAATTTGAGAAGAGTGCACTTACAGTGCCAGAAGAGTGCATTGATGGTTCTGCATAACAATCTTTGTTCATCCCTATTTGTATAGTTTTTGTTTTTCTTGTTAACTAGACTTGCTCTACACTATTTTATGGTTTTCTCCATATTTTAAAAAAATAAATTATCTTTAAAAAATCACCTTCTTGTCATTTATTATAGCAAACCAATATTACTTTATGTAATTAAGTTTGATTTTACAGTGGTAAATCTAATTATGACTATTTACAAAGTTTATGGGTACATGTATTGTATGTTAATATAAAACAACTTTACCATACAATATTTTTGTAACCTTTGCTCTCTTACACCTCTTAGGGTTAGATATTTATTTTATTATAATAAATTTATTTTTTAGGGTGTGTTCCACTATATTTGTTTAAAATCATTAGCCTTATATCTTGTATGTTACATTTAAATCGTAGATTATTTTTCTTGCATATGGTTTAACTATAGGGTACTTGTACATGTTATTATGTTTTAAACTTATTAAAACTAAAGTAATTCTATCTAAGAACTAAACTAAGAGGAGTGCTAGCATAAATTACAACCATATTGATTTTTTAAAATTTGTTCAATTAAATAGAGATCTTGATTGAAAATCAAAAGAGCTTATACAAATGATGATAATATTATTTATTCAATTGCAAATGGTGCTGGGATTCCTTTGAATGATAATGGTGTGTATGGGTCCAAAATTGATAATGCTTATGTTATAAAACACCAAGATGAACTCAAAGGAGTTGAAAGACTTTCACACATTATGAAACACATTATGACTCACCCTAATGAGATAGTAAGTTGATGCATGAAAATATGCTCAATACAAAACCCTACATAAATATGTCTTAAATGAGACTATAATACAAGATATACCTTAGAGAAAATTTTAGAGGCTATATATACCCAAAAGGCTTTAAGTAGGTGTTTTTTAATTTAAAACATGGCTAATTTTATGAAAATATACATAAGTTAAATAGCCTCAATTTTATACAATTTCTTATCTAGGAAATTTTTAGGAGACAAATTCATCAAAATTACTATGCATGTCTAGGTTTGATTCACCAAAAAATTATATGAG
>JARHVA010003737.1:1100000-1102500 GCA_037957365.1 Torreya grandis
GAGTTTCTAATTGTTAAGAATCAATGAAATTGTCAGATACAAAATATAATTTATTGCCTTTCTAAGTTATTTTTACTCTTTGTTGCATATTATGACATATGGATACCTGTATCTAATTGGATTTTTTCCCATGTTTGATATAATTCCTTGTATTATTTTATTGTAAAAATAGAGAAACATGATCATATTTTATGGGTGAATTATTTTTATGGCTTGATACGAGCTTCCCTAATACATAACCACTTTTTACACAACTCATATTTACCTATTTTTGATGGATGTGTAAAAAACTTCCTAGACCTACACTGGTAATTAAACATTATTTTTACTCTCTTTTGGATCAGAATTAATTAATTCCTCTTTATACTCAAGCATATCCTTGGTGGATTCAACAAATTTCTCATATTATTTAACCCCTAAGTGGGAAACATAAGGATTTATATTGAGCCTATGTTTTGGGAATGACAAGATATGGATTGGTGTTGGTTTCATAGAGGTGGTTGTGAAGCTGCTCTATATCTATTTTACCTAAGTGGGTTTCTTAAGGATATTCTTTGGCTTACACTATGATTTCCCAATAATATGGAATTTACTAGTTTATTTAAGATTCTATGTAAATTTTTGGTTTACCTTAAATTTTTGGATTTCTTTATAATCAAGAATTAATTGTTTTATTTAAATATGAGTATTTTTATTAAATGTGACCCATCATTTCATTCCATGAACAAAACTATAAGCACCTACCATAATTTTAACCATGGCATCCCATTAGGTGTAATTATACTAAAGGAGAAGGCCAACTCATTCATATCTTGTAGAATTCTCATTAGAACAAGTTGTGGTGGCTATTTCTCACTTACCCCCCCAATATAGTTAATGAATAATCCTTGGTAAAATGGTTTCACTACTTTATTCATAGGGTTGGTAACATATCAGCTCTAGATCCCTTAATGAGTCCTCCTCTAGAATGGATTAATAATATGAAATTATGCCATAAATTTTAATTTGGAAATTTTACCTTGGAAAGTTATTCATGTTGTCTCTCATGTCTTCCTTGAATTGATATATTCATTCACGAATGTGTTTTAAATGGATGGAATAACCCCAATTTCACAGGGGAAAAAAAATACCCATTCTAAAAGACATAGGGCATCCACTAATCATAATCATTATTCCACCTCAAGCATATATGCCCCGTGAATGTGTTTGGGGAAAGGGGTTAAACTTGGATTTTTTCCATCATTTCTTGATTTTAATATGACACTTGGTTCACTATCTATTTATAAGTTTTTTGAAAGAGTTAATAGAAATCACTAGTCAATTTATACCAGCGTGTTGATTTTTATAAAGATTCACAAACAAAATTATACTTGAACTCTAAGATTTTATATAATTTTATAATAAAAATTTTGGGGTCCATTCTAAAAATTATCCATGTTATACCCTATAACGTGAATAATGAATATTTTGATGCTAAAGGATCACCTTCCATGCCTAATAATGTATTAATTTCCCAACTTTAAACTCAAATTAATCATCCTCGTTATTTTATTCTTGTTAACATTTGTTCCACTTCACATAACGATTTGATTTATTTAAAATTTATTTAATATCCTCAATTTTTTACTTCCCAATTTCATCAAAATTCTCAACATGTTTCTCAAATTCTATCCATTATTTAAAACACTTCTAAGCTAGCTTGTTTTTATTTTACCTTATTTTGATTATTATTTAATGTATCAAAATATCATAAGAATATGAATGTAAAAGGAACATCATATTTAAATAATTACATTTATTCTAAATATAAATGACCTAAGGGAATAAGATAATTAGTGTGTTTCTATATTGTGAAAGTTTAATAATGATTGCATGTATCAGAAAGGGTGGGGAACTAGATAAAAAGTCACTCAAATTAGGAACTAGATATTTGGATGTGCTAGATGGAATCATCATTCTGTAGATAATATCAATAGATGTCAATATTTGTATCCTCTTAGATTCATCCATGTATTTTTATTCTCTATTTTAGTAAATATAGTTGCACTTGTAATTTTTTGTGTGTGTGATATTAGGGCTCATTATATGCATAATATATATAAACCTATCTCCTTCTCTTTAAAACCTTAGGTTCACTTCTGACACTAGGTTCAGTCCTTCAAAGTGTGAAGGATGGTGGGTTAATTTTACCCAAACTACTCCCCAATAAATGGATGATCACTACCTACATATCCAATACTATAATAAAGGAATTCAAACAACATTTAGTTATCCTTATTAGGTGTATGTGTACAATAATCCTCATTTAATGAATATACCCTCTTATTTAGATTTCAAAATTGAGAAATGAAAATTTGAATTGGCTTGACGTGATTTGTAATTATCTTAGACATACTTCTTGTGATTGGGTGTTAAATTTGAGATAATAGGTAAGTCCCTTTGAATGCGATAATGATTTATTGTGAGTGCTAGATGATAGCTATATGAGTACTAGATAGGG